>JAEIFI010000663.1:0-283151 GCA_018901815.1 Zaprionus lachaisei
CTATACCATACTATACCATACTATACCATACTATACCATACTATACCATACTATACCATACTATACCATACTATACCATACTATACCATACTATACCATACTATACCATACTATACCATACTATACCATACTATACCATACTATACCATACTATACCATACTATACCATACTATACCATACTATACCATACCATACTATACCATACTATACCATACTATACCATACTATACCATACTATACTATACCATACTATACCATACTATACCATACTATACCATACTATACCATACTATACCATACTATACCTATACTATACCATACTATACCATACTATACCATACTATACCATACTATACCATACTATACCATACTATACCATACTATACCATACTATACCATACTATACCATACTATACCATACTATACCATACTATACCATACTATACCATACTATACCATACTATACCATACTATACCATACTATACCATACTATACCATACTATATACTATACATACTATACCATACTATACTATACCATACTATACCATACTATACCATACTATACCATACTATACTATACTATACCATACTATACCATACTATACCATACTATACCATACTATACCATACTATACCATACTATACCATACTATACCATACTATACCATACTATACCATACTATACCATACTATACCATACTATACCATACTATACCATACTATACCATACTATACCATACTATACCATACTATACCATACTATACCATACTATACCATACTATACCATACTATACCATACTATACCATACTATACCATACTATACCATACTATACCATACTATACCATACTATACCATACTATACCATACTATACCATACTATACCATACTATACCATACTATACCATACTATACCATACTATACCATACTATACCATACTATACCATATACTATACTATACCATACTATACCATACTATACCATACTATACCATACTATACCATACTATACCATACTATACCATACTATACCATACTATACCATACTATACCATACTATACCATACTATACCATACTATACCATACTATACCATACTATACCATACTATACCATACTATACCATACTATACCATACTATACCATACTATACCATACTATACCATACTATACCATACTATACCATACTATACCATACTATACCATACTATACCATACTATACCATACTATACCATACTATATATACCATACTATACCATACTATACCATACTATACCATACTATACCATACTATACCATACTATACCATACTATACCATACTATACCATACTATACCATACTATCCATACTATACCATACTATACCATACTATACCATACTATACCATACTATACCATACTATACCATACTATACCATACTATACCATACTATACCATACTATACCATACTATACCATACTATACCATACTATCATACTATACCATACTATACCATACTATACCATACTATACCATACTATACCATACTATACCATACTATACCATACTATACCATACTATACCATACTATACCATACTATACCATACTATACCATACTATACCATACTATACCATACTATACCATACTATACCATACTATACCATACTATACCATACTATACCATACTATACCATACTATACCATACTATACCATACTATACCATACTATACCATATACCATACTATACCATACTATACCATACTATACCATACTATACCATACTATACTATACATACTATACCATACTATACCATACTATACCATACTATACCATACTATACCATACTATACCATACTATACCATACTATACCATACTATACCATACTATACCATACTATACCATACTATACCATACTATACCATACTATACCATACTATACCATACTATACTATACTATACTATATCATACTATACCATACTATACCATACTATACCATACTATACTATACCATACTATACCATACTATACCATACTATACCATACTATACCATACTATACCATACTATACCATACTATACCATACTATACCATACTATACCATACTATACCATACTATACCATACTATACCATACTATACCATACTATACCATACTATACCATACTATACCATACTATACCATACTATACCATACTATACCATACTATACCATACTATACCATACTATACCATACTATACCATACTATACCATACTATACCATACTATACCATACTATACTATACATACTATACCATACTATACCATACTATACCATACTATACCATACTATACCATACTATACCATACTATACCATACTATACCATACTATACCATACTATACCATACTATACCATACTATACCATACTATACCATACTATACCATACTATACCATACTATACCATACTATACCATACTATACCATACTATACCATACTATACCATACTATACCATACTATACCATACTATACCATACTATACCATACTATACCATACTATACCATACTATACCATACTATACCATACTATACCATACTATACCATACTATACCATACTATACCATACTATACCATACTATACCATACTATACCATACTATACCATACTATACCATATACCATACTATACCATACTATACCATACTATACCATACTATACCATACTATACCATACTATACCATACTATACCATACTATACCATACTATACCATACTATACCATACTATACCATACTATACCATACTATATACTATACCATACTATACCATACTATACCATACTATACCATACTATACCATACTATACCATACTATACCATACTATACCATACTATACCATACTATACCATACTATACCATACTATACCATACTATACCATACTATACCATACTATACCATACTATACCATACTATACCATACTATACCATACTATACCATACTATACCATACTATACCATACTATACCATACTATACCATATACTATACCATACTATACCATACTATACTATACCATACTATACCATACTATACCATACTATACCATACTATACCATACTATACCATACTATACCATACTATACCATACTATACCATACTATACCATACTATACCATACTATACCATACTATACCATACTATACCATACTATACCATACTATACCATACTATACCATACTATACCATACTATACCATACTATACCATACTATACCATACTATACCATACTATACCATACTATACCATACTATACCATACTATACCATACTATACCATACTATACCATACTATACCATACTATATACCATACTATACCATACTATACCATACTATACCATACTATACCATACTATACCATACTATACTATACTATACCATACTATACCATACTATACCATACTATACCATACTATACCATACTATACCATACTATACCATACTATACCATACTATACCATACTATACCATACTATACCATACTATACCATACTATACCATACTATACCATACTATACCATACTATACCATACTATACCATACTATACCATACTATACCATACTATACCATACTATACTATACTATACTATACCATACTATACCATACTATACCATACTATACCATACTATACCATACTATACCATACTATACCATACTATACCATACTATACCATACTATACCATACTATACCATACTATACCATACTATACCATATACTATACCATACTATACCATACTATACCATACTATACCATACTATACCATACTATACCATACTATACCATACTATACCATACTATACCATACTATACCATACTATACCATACTATACCATACTATACCATACTATACCATACTATACCATACTATACCATACTATACCATACTATACCATACTATACCATACTATACCATACTATACCATACTATACCATACTATACCATACTATACCATACTATACCATACTATACCATACTATACCATACTATACCATACTATACCATACTATACCATACTATACCATACTATACCATACTATACCATACTATACCATACTATACCATACTATACCATACTATACCATACTATACCATACTATACCATACTATACCATACTATACCATACTATACCATACTATACCATACTATACCATACTATACCATACTATACCATACTATACCATACTATACCATACTATACCATACTATACCATACTATACCATACTATACCATACTATACCATACTATACCATACTATACCATACTATACCATACTATACCATACTATACCATACTATACTATACCATACTATACCATACTATACCATACTATACCATACTATACCATACTATACCATACTATACCATACTATACCATACTATACCATACTATACCATACTATACCATACTATACCATACTATACCATACTATACCATACTATATCCATACTATACCATACTATACCATACTATACCATACTATACCATACTATACCATACTATACCATACTATACCATACTATACCATACTATACCATACTATACCATACTATACCATACTATACCATACTATACCATACTATACCATACTATACCATACTATACCATACTATACCATACTATACCATACTATACCATACTATACCATACTATACCATACTATACCATACTATACCATACTATACCATACTATACCATACTATACCATACTATACCATACTATACCATACTATACCATACTATACCATACTATACCATACTATACCATACTATACCATACTATACCATACTATACCATACTATACCATACTATACCATACTATACCATACTATACCATACTATACCATACTATACCATACTATACCATACTATACCATACTATACCATACTATACCATACTATACCATACTATACCATACTATACCATACTATACCATACTATACCATACTATACCATACTATACCATACTATACCATACTATACTATACTATACCATACTATACCATACTATACCATACTATACCATACTATACCATACTATACCATACTATACCATACTATACCATACTATACCATACTATACCATACTATACCATACTATACCATACTATACCATACTATACCATACTATACCATACTATACCATACTATACCATACTATACCATACTATACCATACTATACCATACTATACCATACTATACCATACTATACCATACTATACCATACTATACCATACTATACCATACTATACCATACTATACCATACTATACCATACTATACCATACTATACCATACTATACCATACTATACCATACTATACCATACTATACCATACATATACCATACTATACCATACTATACCATACTATACCATACTATACCATACTATACCATACTATACCATACTATACCATACTATACCATACTATACCATACTATACCATACTATACCATACTATACCATACTATACCATACTATACCATACTATACCATACTATACCATACTATACCATACTATACCATACTATACCATACTATACCATACTATACCATACTATACCATACTATACCATACTATACCATACTATACCATACTATACCATACTATACCATACTATACCATACTATACCATACTATACCATACTATACCATACTATACCATACTATACCATACTATACCATACTATACCATACTATACCATACTATACCATACTATACCATATACCATACTATACCATACTATACCATACTATACCATACTATACCATACTATACCATACTATACCATACTATACCATACTATACCATACTATACCATACTATACCATACTATACCATACTATACCATACTATACCATACTATACCATACATACTATACCATACTATACCATACTATACCATACTATACCATACTATACCATACTATACCATACTATACCATACTATACCATACTATACCATACTATACCATACTATACCATACTATACCATACTATACCATACTATACCATACTATACCATACTATACCATACTATACCATACTATACCATACTATACCATACTATACCATACTATACCATACTATACCATACTATACCATACTATACCATACTATACCATACTATACCATACTATACCATACTATACCATACTATACCATACTATACCATACTATACCATACTATACCATACTATACCATACTATACCATACTATACCATACTATACCATACTATACCATACTATACCATACTATACCATACTATACATACATACTATACCATACTATACCATACTATACCATACTATACCATACTATACCATACTATACCATACTATACCATACTATACCATACTATACCATACTATACCATACTATACCATACTATACCATACTATACCATACTATACCATACTATACCATACTATACCATACTATACTATACCATACTATACCATACTATACCATACTATACCATACTATACCATACTATACCATACTATACCATACTATACCATACTATACCATACTATACCATACTATACCATACTATACCATACTATACCATACTATACCATACTATACCATACTATACCATACTATACCATACTATACCATACTATACCATACTATACCATACTATACCATACTATACCATACTATACCATACTATACCATACTATACCATACTATACCATACTATACCATACTATACCATACTATACCATACTATACCATACTATACCATACTATACCATACTATACCATACTATACCATACTATACCATACTATACCATACTATACCATACTATACCATACTATACCATACTATACCATACTATACCATACTATACCATACTATACCATACTATACCATACCATACTATACCATACTATACCATACTATACCATACTATACCATACTATACCATACTATACCATACTATACCATACTATACCATACTATACCATACTATACCATATACTATACCATACTATACCATACTATACCATACTATACCATACTATACCATACTATACCATACTATACCATATACCATACTATACCATACTATACCATACTATACCATACTATACCATACTATACCATACTATACCATACTATACCATACTATACCATACCTATACCATACTATACCATACTATACCATACTATACCATACTATACCATACTATACCATACTATACCATACTATACCATACTATACCATACTATACCATACTATACCATACTATACCATACTATACCATACTATACCATACTATACCATACTATACTTACATACTATACCATACTATACCATACTATACCATACTATACCATACTATACCATACTATACCATACTATACCATACTATACCATACTATACCATACTATACCATACTATACCATACTATACCATACTATACCATACTATACCATACTATACCATACTATACCATACTATACCATACTATACCATACTATACCATACTATACCATACTATACCATACTATACCATACTATACCATACTATACCATACTATACCATACTATACCATACTATACCATACTATACCATACTATACCATACTATACCATACTATACCATACTATACCATACTATACCATACTATACCATACTATACCATACTATACCATACTATACCATACTATACCATACTATACCATACATACTATACCATACTATACCATACTATACCATACTATACCATACTATACCATACTATACCATACTATACCATACTATACCATACTATACCATACTATACCATACTATACCATACTATACCATACTATACCATACTATACCATACTATACCATACTATACCATACTATACCATACTATACCATACTATACCATACTATACCATACTATACCATACTATACCATACTATACCATACTATACCATACTATACCATACTATACCATACTATACCATACTATACCATACTATACCATACTATACCATACTATACCATACTATACCATACTATACCATACTATACCATACTATACCATACTATACCATACTATACCATACTATACCATACTATACCATACTATACCATACTATACCATACTATACCATACTATACCATACTATACCATACTATACCATACTATACCATACTATACCATACTATACCATACTATACCATACTATACCATACTATACCATACTATACCATACTATACCATACTATACCATACTATACCATACTATACCATACTATACCATACTATACCATACTATACCATACTATACCATACTATACCATACTATACCATACTATACCATACTATACCATACTATACCATACTATACCATACTATACCATACTATACCATACTATACCATACTATACCATACTATACCATACTATACCATACTATACCATACTATACCATACTATACTATACTATACCATACTATACCATACTATACCATACTATACCATACTATACCATACTATACCATACTATACCATACTATACCATACTATACCATACTATACCATACTATACCATACTATACCATACTATACCATACTATACCATACTATACCATACTATACCATACTATACCATACTATACCATACTATACCATACTATACCATACTATACCATACTATACCATACTATACCATACTATACCATACTATACCATACTATACCATACTATACCATACTATACCATACTATACCATACTATACCATACTATACCATACTATACCATACTATACCATACTATACCATACTATACCATACTATACCATACTATACCATACTATACCATACTATACCATACTATACCATACTATACCATACCATACTATACCATACTATACCATACTATACCATACTATACCATACTATACCATACTATACCATACTATACCATACTATACCATACTATACCATACTATACTATACTATACCATACTATACCATACTATACCATACTATACCATACTATACCATACTATACCATACTATACCATACTATACCATACTATACCATACTATACCATACTATACCATACTATACCATACTATACCATACTATACCATACTATACCATACTATACCATACTATACCATACTATACCATACTATACCATACTATACCATACTATACCATACTATACCATACTATACCATACTATACCATACTATACCATACTATACCATACTATACCATACTATACCATACTATACCATACTATACCATACTATACCATACTATACCATACTATACCATACTATACCATACTATACCATACTATACCATACTATACCATACTATACCATACTATACCATACTATACCATACTATACCATACTATACCATACTATACCATACTATACCATACTATACCATACTATACCATACTATACCATACTATACCATACTATACCATACTATACCATACTATACCATACTATACCATACTATACCATACTATACCATACTATACCATACTATACCATACTATACCATACTATACCATACTATACCATATACTATACTATACCATACTATACCATACTATACCATACTATACCATACTATACCATACTATACCATACTATACCATACTATACCATACTATACCATACTATACCATACTATACCATACTATACCATACTATACCATACTATACCATACTATACCATACTATACCATACTATACCATACTATACCATATACTATACCATACTATACCATACTATACCATACTATACCATACTATACCATACTATACCATACTATACCATACTATACCATACTATACCATACTATACCATACTATACCATACTATACCATACTATACCATACTATACCATACTATACCATACTATACCATACTATACCATACTATACCATACTATACCATACTATACCATACTATACCATACTATACCATACTATACCATACTATACCATACTATACCATACTATACCATACTATACCATACTATACCATACTATACCATACTATACCATACTATACCATACTATACCATACTATACCATACTATACCATACTATACCATACTATACCATACTATACCATACTATACCATACTATACCATACTATACCATACTATACCATACTATACCATACTATACCATACTATACCATACTATACCATACTATACCATACTATACCATACTATACCATACTATACCATACTATACCATACTATACCATACTATACCATACTATACCATATACCATACTATACCATACTATACCATACTATACCATACTATACCATACTATACCATACTATACCATACTATACCATACTATACCATACTATACCATACTATACCATACTATACCATACTATACCATACTATACCATACTATACCATACTATACCATACTATACCATACTATACCATACTATACCATACTATACCATACTATACCATACTATACCATACTATACCATACTATACCATACTATACCATACTATACCATACTATACCATACTATACCATACTATACCATACTATACCATACTATACCATACTATACCATACTATACCATACTATACCATACTATACCATACTATACATACATACTATACCATACTATACCATACTATACCATACTATACCATACTATACCATACTATACCATACTATACCATACTATACCATACTATACAATACTATACCATACTATACCATACTATACCATACTATACCATACTATACCATACTATACCATACTATACCATACTATACCATACTATACCATACTATACCATACTATACTATACTATACCATACTATACCATACTATATATACCATACTATACCATACTATACCATACTATACCATACTATACTATACCATACTATACCATACTATCATTATACCATACTATACCATACTATACCATACCATATACCATACTATACCATACTATACCATACTATACCATACTATACCATACTATACCATACTACCATACTATACCATACTATACCATACTATACTATACATACTATACCATACTATACCATACTATACCATACTATACCATACTATACCATACTATACCATACTATACCATACTATACCATACTATACCATACTATACCATACTATACCATACTATACCATACTTATACCATACTATACCATACTATACCATACTATACCATACTATACCATACTATACCATACTATACCATACTATACCATACTATACCATACTATACCATACTATACCATACTATACCATACTATACCATACTATACCATACTATACCATACTATACCATACTATACCATACTATACCATACTATACCATACTATACCATACTATACCATACTATACCATACTATACCATACTATACCATACTATACCATACTATACCATACTATACCATACTATACCATACTATACCATACTATACCATACTATACCATACTATACCATACTATACCATACTATACCATACTATACCATACTATACCATACTATACCATACTATACCATACTATACCATACTATACCATACTATACCATACTATACCATACTATACCATACTTATACCATACTATACCATACTATACCATACTATACCATACTATACCATACTATACCATACTATACCATACTATACTATATACTATACTATACTATACCACACTATACTATACTATACCATACTCTACCATACTATGTTATACTATACCATACTGTACCATACTCTAATATATTATACCATACTATACTATACTATACCATACTGTACCATACTATACCATACTGTACCATGACTTACAATACCATACTATACAATACTTTACCATACAATACATTAAAACTATAACATAATATGCCAAACTTTACGATACTATTCTTAAATGGTAAATTTTATGTGTTGCACTCGGTTACCTGCATTCAAAACGTTAAACAACTGCAGGGTATGCAGTGGAAACAGCCACAGCCAAAGGAATGCGTGCTAAGCGCTGGGCGTGTAGGCAAAAGAAAATTCGCTGCAGATGTTGAAAGCATAAGCCAAAGTGGGTGAAACGTCAGCCCTGACCTCGACCCCAGCCTCAGCCTCAGCATCGTGCCCAGCCTCCGATTTGGTTGCCGCCTGCGGCTGAATAGCTTGAGGTTCTGCAACCGGAGGAGTACATATACTATAGGACATGCTGCTGCTGGGTGATAGCCTCCCGCTGCTGCGACCGTCAAAGTGCGAAATGGGTGGTGCGACTAGGGGAGGGGGGAAGGGTCGCGAGTGAAATGAAATGTCAAAGTATTGTTAGGAATTCGAGTCGAGTTGAGGTTCCTTCCTGATTTGCTTCCGTCTGACCAGCGTATCGATGACATGTTCTCGGGGGGCGATCTGGGCGTGGGCCCGAGCGGCAATGGAGACAGGAGCGGACACTTGACAGACGCCTGGCATGCGTTGATTGCCCCTTGGCATTTAATGTGGAATGCCTGGCATCTGGAGGGTCGACTATATCGACTCGTCGACTTCCTGACTGCGACTAACTTTGTCTTGTTTCTGTTTTCTATTGCCATGCACAGCAGGGTTGGGGGACGATTGTTGTTCTCGTGGTATAGCATGGCTTAACTAAATTTCCGAGAATCATCAGTGGGCGTGGCAACCCGTTTCGATTGCAGTGCAATAAAAACAAATTCATATTTCATGGAATTTCATTCAAGAATCACATTTGCATTTCGATTGCTCTCGCATTGCGCAGTTATCCAATATGTACCATGTGAGTGTGTGCTTGTGTGTGTGTGTATAGGTGCATATGTGCATGTACATAGGATATATATATGTCATGCATAATTAATCCTTGTGGCGCACCATAAACAACAAGTGCAAACCTCTTCTCAGTTGATTGTCTGGAAAATAGCCGTAAAATCGCTCATATTCGACACATTGTTCTTCAAATTACAGATTCCACAGAAATTAAATAAATGAATATCGATTTAGTTTCGACAGTTCCAATTGATTCGAAATGCAATTATATACTTAGATTTTCATTTAACATGACAGAGGGTTAATATCCTTACTTATTAGAAAGTAAGCAAAGAATTAATTTGTTGTGGTCATGGAAACTTTCTATCAAATCTTAATTGATCATCGATGGTTCCTACGACAGCCAGAGTATAAAATGATGTTGATGGAAGTAATAATTTAATGTTTGTATACTCAAGTTACGATAACATTCAAGTAAAATATGATGAGATCTTACAAAAAAATCACCAAAATGGACCCAAAGCTTTTATGTACTATAACATATTGTGGATCTGACTATATACTATAATATACCATATAGCAATATATAAAGAGCCTGGCAACAATCGCTTGGTATACAAGTTTCATTTGGTTATCTGGCTGACTAATTTACGCTAAAACAGAAAAACATAGCTAGTTAGACTCGAACGTTAATGCTGATCAATAATATATGTGTATATTCCATAGCAACTACGGGATCCGAAACGTATCGTTTTATGTGTTGCAAACTTGAATATACCCTCTCCAAGGGTATCAAAATATTTAAGCTAATTCGCATGCATTGCGGTCCGCCTGGAAAATTGAATCAAAATATGTTGAATAACAACATGCCAATTCTTATATATATATGTTATATATAAACTCATGTACTTACATACGTGTCATATACATACTATATTCATACATTCATGCATATGTACATTCAGACAAATGAAAATTCTGGCTCCCAAGCATAGACACTTTTAGCTAAAACTTTTGCAATGCTTGCTGCGCCAGCTGTCTGTCTATCGGATTGACGGCGGCAACACGCCCCCTCGCAACCTCTGCCCCGCCGAACTACGTTGCCAACTATGCAGACATCAACTAGCCTAGTCGGCGCACATTCAGATACTCCGATATCAAGCGGAAGTTGCTGCCAAGAGCACGGCGCGAAAGTTTTTCAACAGATTTGCATTCCCCACATGCCACAGTGCGCCGCACCAGCAGTGGCAGCTGCAGTAACAACAGCGCATCAGCAAACAAAAGCAACAAAGATTTTAAATTGCAGTTGTAATTGTGAAGCAGACCATGCAGACCCCAATTGATTTTGACTGCGGTCGAAACTCGCAAGCAACAAAAGCCAAAAACCTGTCTCGGACTATTGCTACTATTGCTGAAACTGTGACGATCTTGTGTCCTTGATTGTTTAATGAGAACATTGAGATAGGTTATCATCTGGACGGGAAGACAGACAGACAGGCATACATACGAAAAGACAGACAAGTTTTGATTTATATGTATATATATATATATATATTATATATATAATATATATTCTTAATTAGCATTAACAGCTGTTGAGATATAGTGTGTTTGTCTGTTATACATATATGTCCTTCAAGTGAAGTTATTGTATGAAATCTTAAAAGTATTGTGGGAACGGCCGGAGGAGATAAGAACCCGCAACGGCAAAGAATCTTACGCATGCCGAAGTTAGCCTTTCTTTCTGGCTTATTAATTTAGTTATTATAAACCAGTATTAAAGTAAGTCGCGGGGCACGCGACAGTGGGATACCCTTCGACCTATGTTCCTATTTATGTACACATATATGTACATATGCACATGCTTTGAAATTATTCTCGACACAAGGACTTGGTTTTATGCTCATACTTTCTTAAATAACTTCTGTGTTTATTGTCCGATCGGATTGTAATTTAGATATTTTATTCAGCTTATTCAACGTATGTTAATGTTAGAAAGTTGTATCTTTTATACAGCGCTTACAATTTGAGTTCAAAAACTAAATTATTGATTTGGGGGGGCGGTGGGCGTCGCACCTAACATTTGAAATAAACTTGATCAGCGTATAGCACACAAGAGTCTTCCTGCCAAATTTGGTAATTCTAGCATTTATAATAGCTGATATCTGTGCGTTCACACAGACAGACGGACAGACAGACAGACAGACAGACATGGAATCGACTCGGCTAGTGATTCGAAAGCAAGAAATTTTGGGGTCTCCCACGCCTCCTTCTGCCTGTTACATACATTTCCACAAAGTAAGTATACCCCTTTTTGACAATTTTCAATGGTCGAAGGGTATAAAAAGAGTTTTGCTTTAATTGAAGTACATCGATAGTTCAGCGCAGTTGCTGCTAATGCTGGGACTACTCACCTACTTATCGGTAATTCGCTGATTAGCATCAGCATGAGGATTTCATAAGGACGGCCGACGTTGTTTGTTGTGTTAACTGTCCACTTAGTGAGATGCAACTTGATGGTTGGTTGGTCTATTGACATTCAAGCAATAGACTGCATGGGAGATGCCCTTTGAAACACTTAACTCGAATCGAATTTCCTATAATCTAGTCACACACACACATGTATAGACAGATGCATAGACACACGCACACACACCCACTCTCATTGAGAAGACCGTAAGGAAGGAGAGAGACGCAGTAGAGCTCAGGCGGTTTGAAATGGATTTATTAGACTTGCACAGGAACAGTACTCGACGCTCAGACGTACTGACACAACAATCACAAATTCTTTACATGCAAATCAATGTTGGCTGCTTCTCTGCGCACAGTATGTGTGTGTGTGTGCAAGTGTATCCTTGTACGTTGTGCATGACATGCAACAATATTTCCGCTTTAACACCCACAAGCCTAACCACTTTCCGCCTTGGCCCCACTGCGACAAGCTGCAGCTCACATTAATCAAGGAGATTTTCAATCGATTGTGATTTCGATTTCAAATTCGACTTCAACTCCGATATCTATTGTGTTTCCGCCTTGAATTCACATTTGACGATGTGGCAAAGTTAAGAAATATTAAACGCATTTTAGCCAACTCTCCATGCCAGCCAAGCAGAATGGATTTACATTCACTTATCGCTGTCGCTGTCGGGGTTGCCTCGTCTTCTCACGCTTGTCCATCCATCTCTGGCTACCGTTTTCCACACTCTAAGTATGTCTCATACTGTCGCACTTTGTGTTCTGTAGTCTGTCTCTTTCCCTATAAATATGTCTATGTGTCCATGCAAATGTGTGCAGCATGTAAATGAAGTCCGCCTCCGGCTGACTGTCTTCCCATCCATCCATCCATGTATCCATCCATCCATCCATCCATGAATCCATTCATGCATCTGTACATAAGTACATGTCGATCCCTTGCCCAATCCCAGTCCCAGTTGGACTGTCTGTCGCTCTGTGTGGGGATTATATATGCCATTGGGTTCCACATGCCAAATGGAAACAGTTCAATCATAATAAACTCTTAGTAAATTTTTAATGACGCAAAAAAACCACATATATCTACAAGTTCGGAAGTTAAAAGGCAAAAACACCCTGTTCAAGTCCTAAGATCCTTACTGGTACTTGAGGGTATCCTTAGGGATAACCTATAGTAAGTGTATAGTAGGGGTTAAAAGACTGTTAAAAGACATTGTTTTTTATACTGAAGGCGATTATACTTTAGGGTTCATAAGACCAGGGAAATGGTGTTCTGATAAGAAGTTTTTTCTGGTAACATGAACGGGAGAAAATACTCTTATACAGTTAGTTTTTCTGTATATAATAGTCTCATACATATTCAAGGGCAGACCTATATCATCCTTCCGTTACTTACGCACACAGGGTATATGCATACATATATATTTTTCTTACGAGTGTGTGTGCGTGAGTGCATGATAAAATGATATAAACTGTGTATTCCCACTGTAAAATTGTTTCTGACTACGGCTAAGGCGGCGCATGATTAATTTTGATGTGATTTAAATGATTTGCTTGAGCATTGAATTATTAAGGCAAGCACCCGAGCCTAACTTTCCGGCTTGCCAACCCCTCCCCGACCACTCGCCCCATAACTTCGCTGGCTTGCAATAATTTTATGTGGCGCACATAAAAATTTCATTGATGCTCGTTAAACATTGCGTATACGCAGCGTATGCCAGCGTGAAAGCCAGAAAACATGCTATTTAAATGAGTGCGTACATATGTGCACGTATATCTCCACGTACCTAAGTATATGTTACCTATGTAGGTACTATATGTTTACACACATATGCATATTCGTACATATACGCAGACATACACACACATACATTGAGATATACACCTATAAAAATTAACGCTCAATTGATTTCGATTTTATTTTTAATGAATTTTGCGGGCTCAGCGCAAATTGTTGCCACGCCCACACACACAACGACGTGGCGACTTTACTATACAATCCGAAAATCGGGCAATGAGCATAATATATTTGTCATCAATCTAGTAGCCCGACGCCATTCACACGGAAAAGGTTCAATTTGAAATCGGCGAGGGAAATCAATGGGAACTATATATACTATATATGCTTTTTTAACAATAAAGGTAAAGCAGGTGAATACGAGATAAAGGTGGAAAATTATGCTCCACGTTTTTCTTGGCCACATCTTTGCAAATGAAATGTGGAGATAATACATAACTACAGGTCGGGAAGGGCATATGGAAATTCGGTGGACTGTCAGGCCCTTTAATTTCTTGTTTATTTATGCCGTTGCCAGCGCCAGTGCACAAATGTTCAATTAAAATTTCAATTATTAGCTGGCGCACAGACAAAAACAGCGGGGGTAAGAGTGGCAGCACAAAGAAGGAGAAGGGAAAGCGAAAGAGGAAGAAGGAGGGGGTGGCGAGCGAAAGAGACAGCGCTAGTGAGTGCTGGGAATATAGCACCAATAAACGCGGCCAGATACAATTGACCCCGAAATGTATA
This sequence comes from Zaprionus lachaisei, assembly GCA_018901815.1. Taxonomy (NCBI): domain Eukaryota; kingdom Metazoa; phylum Arthropoda; class Insecta; order Diptera; family Drosophilidae; genus Zaprionus; species Zaprionus lachaisei. The sequence continues at coordinate 17,829 of JAEIFI010000663.1, forward strand.
TTGCGTCCGTTAGGTTTGAGTGTCTGCGGGTCGCTCCCTCTCCCTCTTCCTCTCTGTCTGTGTGTGTAACTGTGCTGGGTTTTCACAGTAAACAGCCATAGCGGCCACCCCACAATTGGAAAGTCAAGCGGCAACAAGCATCGTTCAAGCCCTAACGGGCAGCCAAGTGAAAATGAGATTTCAAAGGCAGCAAAACAGCCAAGCGGGACTGATGGTTGGGGGATTGGGGAATTGATGGGAAAGGGGGGGTGGGGGCAAGGGCAGGTAAGGGAGGCTGGTTTGAAAAACGAGAAAGATAGTGGATGATGCTGCTGTTGCTGGTGAAAGTCAGAACATTCTTGCGGTGAAAATAAATTGAAAATGTTGCCAATAATTAAAAGCTTAAATCCGAATCCGATATGAAAATGATCTCATACCCTTGTCCTAAGTATTGAAGTAGCTACTATTGTGGAACTTATCTGGGATAGTTATCGAAGTTGCTCAGATTTGAGTGTATTTAGTAGTAGCATAGAAAATAATGAATATACTCTATCAAAAGTTGTAATAAGGTAAATGCTTGAGCCCGACGGGTCGGGTTATATTAAATTAGAGAACTTGACGCTAACTCGACGTGTAACCTCATACAGAAAAATACTAACGCTACAGTCATGTGCTGACTGTATAAGGCCATGGATTATCATATTATACCGTAATACAAATTTTAACGGTATGGAATCGCCGCCCGAATATTATTTGAATAAAATAAATAAAAAAAATAAAATAAAATAATAAATAATTAATAAATGAAAATTCGCACCCGCCTCGACCGGGAGTTGAACACACGCACCCTCTCACAGCCGTCCGCCACTCTAACCACTCGGCCATTGCCCCACTCCTTGGCCTATCGGCAAAGCTGCATTGTCAACCAATTTTGTTACCATACAATGCAAATAAAAAGTTTAAAATGCTGTGTGTCTGACGCTAGATTTGAACTTCGGTATACTTGCGTAAATTAGGTCTGCTTAAGTATATATGTATGTATGTTCAAAGTGAGTTTAATTCGTATCATATCTCACTTATTAATAGTCCGATTTAAATGAAATTTTCACATAACGCCCGTGGCAAGGTATTTGTCATGTAAGATATACAACTTTGGTTGCTGATCTAATATTGTAGTTAGGCCATGGATTTTAAAAAAATTCATGGACTATTGTGTTTGTCGGAACGGAATTGTGCGTAACAGGCAGAAGGAGGCATCTCCGACCCCATAAACTATATATATTCTGAATCAGTATCAGTAGCCGAGTCGATTGAGCCATGTCTGTCTGTCCGTCTGTCCGTCTGTCTGTCTGTATGAACACCTGGATCTCAGAAAGTATAAGAGCTAGAGTCATCAAATTTTGCGACAACATACGTATTGCAGTGTCTCAAAGTTTTTTTAAAATTTGGACACGCCCCTTCCCGCCTCCGTAAATCAGTAATAACTATTTAAAAACTACAATATTAGCTCAACAACCAAAGTTGTATATCTTACATGACAAATACTTTGCCACGGGCGTTATGTGAAAATTTCATTTAAATCGGACTATTAATAAGTGAGATATGATACGAATTAAACTCACTTTGAACATACATACATATATACTTAAGCAGACCTAATTTACGCAAGTATACCGAAGTTCAAATCTAGACACACATCATTTTAAACTTTTTATTTGCATTGTATGGTAACAAAATTGGTTGACAATGCACCTTTGCCGGTTGGCCAAGGAGTGAGGCAATGGCCGAGTGGTTAGAGTGGCGGACGGCCGTGAGAGAGTGCGTGTGTTCAACTCCCGGTTGAGGCGGGTGCGAATTTTCATTTATTAATTACTTATTATTTTATTTTATTTTTTTTATTTATTTTATTCTAATAATATTCGGGCGGCGATTCCATACCGTTAAAATTTTTATTACGGTATAATATGATAATCCATGGCCTTATACAGTCAGCACCTGACTGTAGCGTTAGTATTTTTTTTAAATAGTTATTACTAATTTACAGAGGCAGGAAGGGGCGTGTGCAAATGTTAAAAAAAACTTTGAGACACTGCAATATATACGTATGTTGTCGCAAAATTTGATGACTCTAGCTCTTATAGTTTCTGAGATCCAGGTGTTCATACAGACAGACAGACGGACTGACGGACAGACGGTCAGACGGACAGACGGACAGACAGTCATGGCTCAATCGACTCGGCTACTGATACTGATTCAGAATATATATAGTTTATGGGGTCGGAGATGCCTCCTTCTGCCTGTTACGCACATTTCCGTTCCGACAAACACAATAGACCATGCATTTTTTAAAATCCATGGCCTAATGAATTTTTTAAAATCCATGGCCTAATAATTTTAGTGCACGAGTCTGTCAAAATAAAGCGCTCAACTATGAATGTTGCATTTGTTTTTCCCCTAACTGAAACCGAGTTGGGATGAAGCTAACAAAAGCGTTATACAAGTGCACATACTATACATACATATGTATGTACGTACCATGTGTCCTATACGGTTTAGTGGAAATTTCTGAGAAAATTTCTGAATTATTTGACAAATTTCGAGTTGACAGCATTTTAATTGGCTTGATGCATGCTAATTTAATTTTGTTCATTTATTGCGCAGTTCGTGCACTTGCAGACGCCACCGCACACACCCACAATGACAGTCACACAGGGAGACCCGAGTGCCTCCCTATAGTGCGACATAACATATGCAGTTTCTGTGTAAATAATGAAACAGATTTCACTTGAATCGGAGCTTAACTTGACCGAAGCTGCCACGAAGGCAACAGGAGTGAAAGGAGCGAGTTTACACAACATGCGTTGTGCTCAGCGAGTACCCAGCATATATAGCGCGGCTGACCAGGTATGCTGGAGGCGAGATTGAGCTGTAAGCAAGCGAGTGAAACATGAGGGCACACCTTAAGCTCGTGCATAGATGCATTGTCATTCCCTCTGCATGTCTGTCTGTCTCTCTTCCTCTCTTCCCCCTGCTGTTTCTGCCTCTGCCTGTCACTGAGTTCGTTCATTATTTTAACGATTTTGCATGCATTGTAATCGTCTCACTTCTCGACGACAAATGGCATTGCAAAAGTGTGGTCAAGTGCTGCAAAATGGCAACAGTTGCTATCAGACGGCTATCTACGCCGTTTCTCAACTTGTAACGGTTACCGATTTCGATTTAAGCGAATCAGTTTTTATGTCTTTAATACACTGTTCACACTGTCGGTTTGTCGCAGTGGGCGGAACTGCATTGCCGCATCGCTGCATCGCTGCATTAACATGCCGGACTTGTCCAACATCCGTGCCCGGAATCTGCGTGCCTGTAATTGCATTTTAATTTACAAAAAAATCCAATTATGCTACACAAATTTTGTTTGAAGCCTGCAACGTTGTTTATTCAATTGCTGCACATTTTAATCTCTCGCTCACACACTTGCTCTTCCTCTTCTGCTTCCTTCCGTCGCCAGCTCCTGCTTCGCCTTTTTCCATTGGGACACAGCCCAGCAGCAATTGAATAATGCGAAAATCAGGCACTTTTCATGAATAACTGAGAAGTCAAATATCATTTAAAGTACTTGTGGATTGCGAAATGCCAGAACACGAGTACGTTCCTGTTCATATGTACATTACAGCTGTCAAGCAGTCGTTGATAGTATCAATAATGTCGATGGAGGCTCAGCGAAGAAACAAATCTATAGATTTTCTGCCAGTCAAAAAATAACCAGAAGAAGTTATATGAAGACTTTCCAAAATAATTAACTTGCTCGTTATTTGGGAAAGTTGGGTTGCTATTATAAACAAATGAGTATTAATTTTGACTTAAAGTGTATATGTTATATTAAAACAACCGTATATAAGATGCACAAATCATACTATACATTTCTATTTATTTTTAGGTCGATTAATCAATATTATCGAAGGGGAAAATTAATTTTGGTCAAAAGTTTGAAATGCACTTTAAGAGACACCTTCGACACTTTTTATATCCTTTGACCATTGGAAATGGTATACAAACTTTGTGCAAATTTATGTAACAGGCAGGAGCAGGCCTGAGAGACCCCATAAAGTATTATATATTCTTGCTCAGGTTCACTAGCCGAATCGATTGAGCCTTGTCTGTCTATCCGTCTGTTTGAACGTCAAGATCTCAGCTGTGAAAAAAGCTAGTGCTGTTCACAGATCAAGTTTATTTTAAATATTGGGTGGCACGCGCACCGCTCCCGAAAATGAATATTTAAATTTTCCAAGTGGATTTGTAAGCGCCGTATGAAAGATACAACTTTTTGACTTTGAAATATATCCCAGTCGTTCTAGGGGTGTCGATAAGCCCTACATAAACCACTTATTCGACTACTCCCTACATGGGTAGTTACCCTGTTCACCCTAAGATAAGCGAACGCCGAACCACTAAGTATCAACGAAATTAAACGCCTACTTTTAGTCGGTTTTTTCGTGTTCAATTTATCACTATATTTTATATAATGTTCATTTTTATCTTAGTTGGCTTTGACAATTCCAAAAACAATTGTCATGCTGAAATTGTTTTGCTTTGTTAATGATAACATAATTTTAGACAAATGTTAAGAATTCACTGGTTTGCCAATTGGAATTTATTTTATCTTATCTATTCTAGGCGAATTGAAAAAAAACTCATAGCTGGAAATGAGATTGTGGGAAGAAGTGAAAGTGGGAAGTTATTAACAGACGATGACTTCAAAAATAGTAAATATGTTTAACCCGACAGACGTTTCGAACGACAGACGTTGGATGGCGCTGACGATATATCACACACAGCACACAGCTCATCTGTTGAGAATAATTTGAAAGTATGTACATATATAGCATATTTGTGTATGAATTTAATAAAATAAACTACACCGGAACATAGGATAGGTCCCACTGTAGCGTGCCGCTCGACTCTTGCTCTCGTTCCATATAAATAATATGCACATAAGATTTCTTCGAAATCGGACTACTATAACACATAGCTGCTATAAGAACAATCGGCCGAAATCAGACCAATATTGTTTATATAACTTCACTCATCAGTGCCAATAAAAAATAAACTTTAATTGACGTATAAATTTTCCATTTCATTAAAGCCGGACAACTATATTTTAAAGCTCTTAAAAAAAAAATTATGGATACCCAGCGATTGAAGTTATTATAGCTGTCAATGGACACGTGAACAATGTTGTTCACTTGTACTATTACAAGTAGTATAGAAACGATCGAATGAGATAAGAACCTTCAAGGGTATAAAACCTTCACCATGCCAAAGGTAGCCTCCTATTCTTGTATTTTATTATTATTTAGCATTATTTAAACTATTCGTTTGTTTTTGAATTGTAAACCTTGTTTGCAGACATTGAACAGATATTTTACGACAATCGACCGCGAAAGGCATATAATCTTATCAAAATGCTCGCCACCTTGTAGCTGTCCAATTAGATTTCAATTAGGGAACATTTTGATTTATGTCCAAGTAGCCGATGCTACGCATGCTGTACGTGATCTCTTAACAGCCTGCGCCCAGGACATGCTGCAACATGGAAGTGCACTACATGTGCTCTAACCAAGGATCACAGGTCAGCCTCTGTTCGCGCTGTTCGCTAAACTCACGCTCCTCGCCCTATACACTCTGTCTACATATCTCATCAATAACAATGATCAAAACCATTACGCACACATATTCCAAACTTTGCTTATGTTGGGTTAGATGAAATGCATTCAAACTCACATTCAGGGTCGGAACGATGTTACACCCTTTACTTTCAACTTTCACGTTGTATGCATGAGTTTTCGATTGAATTTATTCGAGTGCCAAAAGATAGCTTTAAAACTGAGAGAATATTTTGCGTTTCAATACACGGACAGACTGACAGGCCGAGGTCAATTCCTCTGTTGATGCTGATTCAGAATATATGTGGGAATGATCTGGAAACGCTGAGTCAGATGGCCCAAGTTATAGTCGACGGAATGGCAACGAAGTAGATTTATAAGAAGAAGAGTTCGAGTTGACGACGCGAAGAGAAAAGACGTAAAAGAGCAAGGCTGACGCTCAGTTAACGACGATCATATTACAGAAATATTGACTACGACGACATTAAGATTAAACTAAAGTACTTACTAATTTTATGGAACTACATTGAAATATTATGAAATAAAATCACTTAATTTAATATTAAAACAACAGTGAATTTATCACAACAACTGTGACTTGAACTTTAAACAAAACAGTTTATACCCAAGTCCCACATAATTGGGGCTCAACCTAAAGAAAAACAATAAAATAATTAAAAATAAAAAGTCGGTGTAAAAAGAATATAAATTTAATAAGCAAGTGAGCTAATAAGTTAAAAATTTCAAGTATAATTTCATCATATTGCGTTTGCAACAATGTCAAGTATAACGGAAGAAAAGAGAAACGGAAAAGGCATGTACATTGTGGCGCCACGCGCTAAATAAGAAAACCGAAAAATGTGGCGACTTGCAGAATACGACGTAATAAAGCAGATGCTGAAGAAAGAAAGAAAGGTTCTCCTTTCATAAATTTATATTTGAACAAAATGGTGATAGACAAAATCGAAATCGGTTACATGAATTTATAGGGTTTGATTACGACGAAATAAATGAAAAATTTATTAAAAAAGTTGATTACATAAACGATAATTTAACAGAATTTATTTATTTCATTTATTGAACATTCCGCATAATAAGAGTAAATTTGCCTTGCATGTTTTTTGCAATTTGAAGAAAGGAAATTTGCTGAGTGAGGCTAATTTTAATGCCAACGCCGATGAAGATGAAAGCAAAGACGATGATAACGAAGACGATCAAAGCGAAGACTACGAGCATGCACAAAGTTTGGTAGGCTGTGACAATTAATGCCTAACGGCAGAATTGGAACAAGCAAATTTGAGAAACAAAGGAAAACAAATGAACTCTACAGTAATGGTACGAAGTAGTGATGCCAGTATAGGAAATAGTTTAGCGACTCCGAGGTTCGCTTTAAACTTTCGTGATATTGAAGACTCGATTCGTAAATTTAGTGGTGACGATACACTTTCGATTGAAGTATGGCTAGAAGACTTTGAAGATACTGCGCAAGTTAAGCAATGGGATGATTTACAAAAAAATATATTTTTGCCAAACGATCATTCAAAAGATTGGCACGAATGTTTGTAGCTAGTGAACGCGGTATATCAAGCTGGCACAATTTAAGAAAAGCCTTATTAAACGAGTTTAAACAACAACAAACAGTGCTCAATTACATAAGCAAACGAGTGATCGTAAAATAAAGAAAGGTGAAAGCTTACAAGAATATTTTTTGATAATGAAAGAACTATCTTCTCGCGGTGATATTGACAATAATTCATTAATGGAATATGTGATTGATGGTATAAACGATTTAATTGTAAACAAATCAATTTTGTATGATGCAAATAATTTAAAAGATTTTAAACAAAAACTCAAGTGCTACGAAACAATGCGTAAAAAATATCACTTTAATCGCCGTAACGATAAAAATAAAATCGACATAAATGAAAAAGAATAGCTGTATTTTAAATGAATCATGAAATAAAATGTGTTAACTGTGGTGAGAAAGGACATACATCTATGAACTGCGGTGATAAACTTAAAGGGAAAAAGTGTTTAAAATGCAACAATTTCGGGCACATTTCCAACGAATGTCAAAGTTCAAAAGACAATTCAATGATGTGTAAAACTGTGAAAATTAAACAAAATGAACTTACAGCGCTTATTGTTACGGGCAGTAAACATAATATAATGACGATGGATACCTTTAAATATTTAAATGCTGAATTTACCGAAACTAACGTATATCTTATTGGATTTGGAAATAAGAATAATAAAGACAGAGTGAAACCTTTTGGTCGATTTGAACAATCTTTTATAATAGACAACGAAGAGTTAATCAGTATTTTTCTGGTAGTGAGCACAGAGATAACGATTAAAAAGATTAAAGATAAAATAGAAGAAGAAGACTTTCTAAAGAAAATAGACACTAGTGAAGAGATTGCACTAAATATCGACGAAAGGGCAAGTCCACAAATTAAAAGTAAAATCGTAAACCTAATAAACAATTATAAACCGATTAAAACTAAAACAACACAAATTCAAATGCGCATAACATTAAAGAAAGACACTCCGATTTGTTCACGTCCAGATCGATTGCCCTACTCCGAGAGACGCATTGTGGACAACCAGATTGAAGAATGGCTCAGAGACGGCATTATTCAGACATCGGAATCAGAATACAGCAGCCCAGTAGTATCGGTTAGAAAACGCGATGAATCACCACGACTCTACGTAGATTACAGACGCATCAATAAACTGATTATACTAGACCATTTCCCTTTGCCGGTAATTGAAGATCAGCTGGATCGACTACAAGACGCTAAAGTTTTCAGCACGATCGATCTCAAAAACGGATTTTTTCATGTTGACGTAAAAAAGAACAGTCGTAAGTTTACTTCATTCGTGACTCACAATGGTCAGTTTGAGTTTAAGAGAGTTCCGTTTGGTTTATCCAACTCTCCGAGTATTTTCCAACGACAAGTTAATGCAGTGTTTAGAGATTTAACAACTCGAAGTATAACTTTACCTTATATCGATGATGTCATTATACCAGCGAAAGACGAAGACTAGGCTATTAAAAACCTGGAAATAGTTATTCAAAGATGTGCAGAATATGGTCTGATGCTTAACATAAAAAAGAGTCATTTCTTGAAGACTAAAATAGAATTTCTTGGCCATATAACTGAAAACCAAAAAATAAGTCTTTCTGACGAAAAAACAAAAGCCGTTACTAATTTTATACAACCACGAAATAACAAAGAATTGTTGAGTTTTCTAGGACTTGTTGGTTATTTCCGAAGATTCATACCAGGATATAAGTAAGTAAGTATCCGTTTCAAGATTATAACAGATTGTAACGCCTTTGCTAAAACGATGGACAAAAAGAATCTCTTATCTACACGAGTTGCTCGATGGGTTCTCTTGCTACAGGAATTTGATTACGACATTAAACACAGGAGTGGAACACGAATACGTCACGTCGATGCTTTAATCCGTCACCCGATCATGATTATTAAGGACGACACCGTACATAGAAAAATAAAATATGTGCAAAATCAAGATGACGAATTACGTGCGATTATGAACATCCTCGCAGAGAAGACATCACACAACGGATATTTAATGAAATTTGGTATTTTGCACAATGTGGTCAACGACGACGAGTTAATTGTACAATATGGGTATGGAATGCAAAACGAAATCATAAAGCAAGCACATGAAAGAGGACATTTTTCAGTTAAAAAAACAAAACAACTTTTAACTAAAGACTTGTATATTCCCAGACTCGACGAAAAAATCCAATAGCATATTATTACTGTATACCCTGTATTGTGTCTAATAGGAAACTAGGCAAAAAGGAAAGTGAACTTAACCCGATTCCGAAGAACGAGCAGCCACTTCAGACATATCATATAGACTTTCTTGGACCTTTGGAATCTACGCACAAGCACTATAAGCACATATGTACTTGCCATAATAGATGGATTTACCAAGTTCTGTTGGTTGTATCCTACAAAGACGACGGCAGCAATTGAAGTTACGACGATACTTCAGACGCAAAGTATGACCTTTGGAAATCCATGCTTATAATTTCCGACCGAGGAGCTGCCTTCACTTCTGAAGAGCTTAAACAATACTGCGCAGACGAAGGAATCAAACATCGCGTAGTTACAAAAGGATTACCACGTGCTAACGGACAAGTGGAAAGACTCAATGCGATCATTGTACCTGTTTTAGCTAAGCTTTCTATAGACGACCCCTGTAAATGGTACAAATTTGTTGATATGGTTCAACAAAATATAAAGTCAACTTTTTGTCGAAGTACCCAAAAGACGCCATTCGAACTCCTGGTACCAAAATGCGGACAATAGATGATGTGGATATACAAAGAATTATACACGACGAGATGATCCATATTTTTAATGAAAACCGAGATGAAACCCGACGGCAAGCAAAACAGCAAATTAACAATATGCTGACTGAAAACAGACACACATATAATTTACGACGTAAGACGGCTAACACATACAAGCTAGGATAGCTAGTTGCCATCAAGCGTACGAAACTAGGGGGCGGACTTAAGCTGAAGCCCAAATACCTAGGCCCGTACACAATCATGAACGTAAAGACGAATAACACTTATGACGTTATAAAAGATGCAGCATTTAGCGATGGACCAAAAAAAGACTAAAGAAGACTAAAATAATCATGGTCTATAAGTCATTAATACAAAGTACGTAGTAAGTGTATTATCCATTTACTGATCTTAATAAAGAATTGCATTTGTAATTTGTGTGGTCTGTAACTTTTGTTGAATCGAATTGAGACAAAAGTTAAAAATGAGAAGTTGTTAAATAGACTATTCGCAATCGACATCCGTTCTATTTTTTTTGCCCAAAAAACTTTTGTCAAAAAAACTACATTTTGCAGCTGCATACACAGCAACAACAATCGCAAAAATACTGCTTTAAAAGATTTGATTTTAGAAAATATTATTCAGAAGCACCTTAACAAAGAACAACATAATTAAATAAAACAAACAATTGATCGATTTGAACCGTGTGCTTCAGAGAAAACGACCGGAATATCAAAAAGACAACACAAGGTCATTTTTCTCCATGACAACGCTCCATCACATACGGCAAGAACGGTTCGCGACACGTTGGAAACACTCAAGTGGGAAGTGCTTCCGCATGCGGCTTACTCACGAGACCTGGCCCCATCCGATTACCACCTATTCGCTTCGATGGGACACGCACTCGCTAAGCAGCGCTTCGATTCTTACGAAAGTGTGAAAAAATGGCTCGATGAATGGTTCGCCGCAAAAGACGATGAGTTCTACTGGCGTGGAATCCACAAATTGCCCGAGAGATGGGAAAAATGTGTAGCTAGCGACGCAGGGGTATAGAACCTTCGGCCTGCTGAAGGTAGCCTTTCTTTAAATTATCATTATAGTTTGTTATACCACTTATACTACTTTTTAAAACTATCATACTGTAAAGATTTTCAAGAACCGTCATGACTGTTTGTCAACAAAATCTCATTTATTTTGTGCTTTTAGCTATTTATTAAGGTGGTTTATCATTCGTGCAATTCGGTGCCAAGTGTAATCAGTGCCTTACGTCTTGGAGAAATCATCTTGCATCATGCAACATTCGTTTTGCAGCCACAAAGTTGGGCTGCTGCTCCTCACTTCAACATCCTTATTGGATCTGCTCCTTGGTCTGAAGCTGCTTCCTGTGCTGCATCTAGACTTGTATTTTTTTTCGACCATTGAAAATAGCCAACAAATGGTATACTAACTATATGCAAATATATGTTACAGGCAGAAGGAGGCGTGGCAGACCAAAAAAAGTATATATATTTTGATAAGGCTCACTAGTCGACTCTATGTCCTTCTGTGTGCCCTGATGTCTGTGTGAACAGACTTCAGCTATTATAAAAGCTTAAGACACCAAATTTGGCATTAACGTTGCTGCATACCATACTCAGATCAAGTCCCCACAAATCTATAATTTATTACTTAAATTTGCTTTGAAGCCACGTATAAAATATAAAACCCTGTTAGTTTAACATATATTTAGCTGACTGTAGTTCTTATCTACCTCTCATTCAAATTTCAATCTTGTCGGACAATAAACACAAAAGTTATTCTAGTTACCTTAGTTCACAAAGTGTTGCTGCACGCCTGTGTGCGCCTTCCTGCACGTCTGAGTGAGAGTGAGAAAGCAAAAAGTGGCAGTAGAGTTTGTTTTTGAAATTGATAGTGTATTTCAATGGTTTTTTAAAACTGGGCGAAGGGTATATTACTATCGGGCGCGTCCGGTTGTAAGTAACGGTCGTCTGGTTGGTTTTGCTTATTATTGGTTGGTAATGAACATTTTATGATGGTGACACAAACGAAGATGAAGAAAGGCCAAGACAACGGGAGAGATTGAGACCAAGACCGAAAAAATTAAAGAGAGGTAGAAGAAGAGAGGCAACGTGCGGAGACAATGCACTGGGGTCGACACTGACTCGGTAATGCTAATGAGACAATGACGATGATTGATTGATGAGTTCCTTTTGCACTTCATTGTTGGAATCCTCGTTGATGTTTCTGTTCTTGTTGTTGTCATTAATATCGTGCTTGCCACAGCTGGCCGCAACAACAACGGTTAATTAGTGCTCAAGTCTTGGCTTGACTTGACTTTTGCATATGCCAAGTTTGAAAATTTTCCAATAGCAAAATCGAAAAAGCAAATGCGCAAAGGGACCTTCTCCTGCTTGCTTTGTTGTTGTTGTTGTTGTTATTGTTGTGGTTGCTGTTGTTGTGGCAGCTCCTCTGTTGCTGTTATGGTTGTCCTGGCTCTTATCCTGCTTCTTTGACTTGCTGTTGTTGGTCCTGGTTTTTTAGATATTTATGAGCAGCATTATAACTCTTTCAACTCTTAATACCGTCACGCACTGGCACACGCATACTTAATTTCATGCGCACAATCCCACACACATACATATGTACATACATATATACATCCATACATACATACATCTGAACACACATTGCTACTCTCACACACTCATTAATAGATACCTTCATACATAGTCGGCTTTAATCGCTGTCACAAGGCACAAGGGTTGCTGCTTCTTAAGGAAGGGTTGCCCTCGTCTGGGTTAAAGCTAACTGAGTTTTGCTTACACACTCGTCTCACACACAAGCACACATATATGCACACAGACCCATGCACACTGGATAGATGCGCTGGCTGTGAACTGAACACTTAAACAATGTGACCTTTGAACGCCAACTTATCAGAGGCTGCACTAGAGGGAGCAAAAGGGGCATCCACCATCAGTGCCAGGATTTGCCGTTATAGCAAATCATCCTGGCGACGGCAATGATCGGATTGATTAGGAATACAACTGTAATCCATTTGAACACTTGTTCACAACTTTAAGGAAACAAAATTTCTGGGGTCCTTACCAATAAATCAAATATTTAATTATTGCATTTTTTAAAATATAATTGGATCACTAATGGAGGCAACCCAAACAAAATATTATATATTATAGATAAATAATTCTGTAAAAATATTGGTTGATTTTTAACAATGCTATGGTGATTGAAAAGATAGATATCTGTTTGAGGATGTTACAAGTTTAATTTGTATATCGTATTGACGTTATATAGTAGCATACATATATAAAGTATATAAATTAATTTAGATTTGCGCGTACAATGATATTAAAATATATATTTTAATTGTTCCGAGAAATTGAATGTATTTATCCAATTATTTGCTTTGCATTTGATACATTAATATTTTCGTGCTAAAGTAAACTAATGCCAATTTTAGCCCCATATCCAAAAACACAAGCGCCGCCTATCATATTATACATCCTAAGTTGCTCCACGCTCCATTGTACTCACTGTTCGTAGTTTCCACTTCTGTTCATTGAACCTTCTCCGGTTGCCGGTGCAACCCAAATCAAAATTTATGCCAACAATTTGTTTTATTGTTGCTCAAATTAACTTAAAGAACAACATCTAGAACTTCTCCCTGACCTTTTAATAGATTTTTGCCACGCTCACTTCCGCTCCCGTAAATTGTTAAAAAATCGAATTAATGATAGACAGTTCATTTTGGGTAAACACAATAACTACCAACTCCCAAATTATATCTTGAATTGGTTGCGATTTACATAAAAGTTATTTAAGAAATAATTAAAATGCACTGATTTCGAAGCCGCTTCCTGAAAGTATGCAACACAAAATACGCAAACGATGTTATATATTTTTAAGAAATCGTTTTGGTAAGGTGGGTAGCGGGTATATCACAATCGGCCTTCTCGGAAGATTGTTGATCGACTATTCCTTTTCTTTACTTAACATATTATAACTTTGCAGCGGGTATATTTACTATAGCCAAGAGTGTACAACACTCTCCGACCCAATAAAGAAGTGTTTATATTATGAATCGGCATCAACAGAGGAATCGAACTAGCCCGCGTGTCCGAGTGTCCGTGGGCCGACAGTTTGAAAACTTTCTTGCTGAAACTTGGTACACATGCTAATTTTGCTGCACGCTTTAAGTAGGATCAAGCCGGATTGAACTAATATTTCGTATAGTTGCCATACAAACTATCGTCCGTCAATTTATTGCAATCGAATTCTGACTTTTTCATCAAAATCGGACCACTTAACATATAGATGCCATATGAACAATCGGCCGAAATGCAGGTATTTGTATGAAGACCAGCGCTAAATTTTAGAAATAACGTAACTTATCAGTGCCAATCAAAGTTAGACATAATATTCTGCACCATTATAAATCACTAGTATAGTTACGATCGGAGGATTGAAGAACCTGCAAGGGTATAGAACCTTCAGTAGCCATTGTTCTGGTAATTTTTTCGTAGTATAACCTTCTTCAACAAGAAAATAAATGTAATTGCCTGAAGGAGGCATTGATGACCCAGCTCAGCAAATACTATGCAAATATTTTTGATCAGCTTCAACATTTAGTTTTTGACTTTGGCCACACCTCCTTCTGCCCCGTAAATCGATATGAAAAAGGATTTTTTAAATTCAATGATTTTCGAATATTTGTTAATAATCGGATAATAAGCAAGAAGCCATAAAGATTTCTAATAAAATATTGTATGCCAAAATTATCAAAGATTAACAGATTAATTAAATTATGAAAGGAAAGCTTATGTACGTTTATAGTTTTATCGCGAGAAAGACGTTTAGACAAAGCACCGAACAGAACCAAGAAAATCATTTCATTGATGTTCCGGCACAGATTGGGTTGGGGACAAAGTTCGTTCGGTTTTTTATTTCAAAAAGTCACACAGGCTTCGATTTTTTCGGCTAACCCCATTTAATGAAGATTATTGAGGCTTATAATTTGATTGCAGTTCTTTTTTTTTTGGGACAATTGATGATTTGTTTGGCTTATATTAATTATCCTTCAAAGACTTCGAGTGCTCCTCATCAAATTCGTCCGCTGCGAAGTGTCTTTATGTAACCATTCCTTGGCAAAGGCCTGCCTCCAGACGACACATAAATACATTTTTGGTACGAAATCCATACAAAATCAAAGTCGGCTGCCAAATTTGTCGAGTGGTTGGGTGTTGGACTCAAATTAGTTATTCATGTCAACAAAATAATTGAAATTCTAAGAAAAATTGGAAAAATTAAGGCGGGAAATACTAAAAGTGAGTTATCTTTTTTAAAAATAGTATTAAAAATAAGAAACATTAAGAAAACGAGAACGAAAGCTACATTGGGTATACTGAAGGTTCTATACCCTTGCAGGTTAGTTGGTCTTCATACAAAATCCTGCATTTCGGCCGATTGTTCATATGGCATGTATATGTTATAGTGGTCCAATTTTGATTAAAAATCCCGAATTCAGTTGCGATATGTTCACAAATAATAAATGATTAAAAACAAATATTTATATAAAATTGTGAAGTGTTTGAAAAAGACTTCATTTCATTTGAAAAAAATTACTGTTTTCATTTTTAGTGGGTTTAAAGTCTGTTAGCTTAAGTGCTGTTCAAATTAGACTCAGTTTGTTCAGGTCGGTTTATTTGTTGTGGGCATGCTATGTAAATTGATGTTATGCAAAGCATTGGTTAGAATAGCTTATGTTTGAATTAAACTAGATTAGTTTGTTCAGGTTAGTGCATTTGTCCAGGGTATGTAAATCAAAGTCATATGTATTTATGGTAAGGTTAAATTAACGTTTCATTCGGCCTATTAGAGATGGGAGGCATTAAAATTTGAAGTTCAGCTGGATGGACATAAGGCGAATTATTGCATTAGCTTAGGTCAGCTTGCCTTGGGGTAAATTAGGTTAGGTTCGATATACATTTGTTGTTAGGTTTAGTTTGATCAGTTTAGATTAGTTTTCACTCGATTTGTTTAGTTCAGGATTACTTAGGTTAGGTTCTATAGCGGTAAGTAGACAACGCTTAGTTAAGTTAACTAGAGAACTGTGTGTGGGCTGACTTATTTGTTAAACGCCTATTAGAGCTGTCACGTGCCTATCTCCAATAAGCCCTCATATGTATATAAATATATAAATGTCTGCATAGAGAACCAAGTTCGATCTATGTATATGCATTGTATGTATGTTATATATAAATGATTGCCACTTTTTGTACTTGTTGTCAAATGTCAACAGCTTGAAGCATAGGCTGCCATTGTTATTGTTTTTTGCTTTTGTTGTTGATGTTGTTGCTCTTTTTGAGGGAGCTTCTCTGGTCCTTCTGCGCTTTTATATACAGCGCACATTGTAGATACATGAGTATTAATTGAAATTTTAGTGGCAGACCAGGCCAAACAAACGCACACACAAACCCAAATAAACTCACTCACACACACTGGCAGTCTGCAACATCCCCCTTTGATTTCAGCTTGTTGTACATTTTGTTTGACTGGCGGCTTTTAGGTTGTCTCCATGTCGCATGCGGCCACAAAGTTTTAGTAATTATACATGCATACCCTGTAATCAGAAACGTGACTGGCGTATTGGTTGACTCGCAAAGGTTAAATACTTATAACCATTGACAGGGTATAACACGTGCTTCTTCAATTCAATTGAGGAATCGAACTGGTCCTATCCGTCTGTCCGTGTGTCCGTGTGTCCGTGTGTCCGTGTGTCCGTGTGTCCGTGTGTCCGTGTGTCCGTGTGTCCGTGTATCCGTGTGCCCGTTTGTTGCAACGCAAACTAGTCCCTTAGTTTTAAAGCTATCTTGATGAAACTGTATATAAGACGGAAAGAGCCGGATCGGATATATGCATATAGCTGCCATAAGAGCAATCGTCCGAAATGAAGGTTTATATATGAAGTATAGTTTTAAATTTATCAGTGCCAATCAAAGTCAGACATAATATTCTGAACCATTAAATATCACTATTATAGGAACGATCGGAGGATATAAAAACCTGTAAAGGTATAGAGCCTTCGACATGCCGAAGGTATCCTTTCGTTTTGGTTAACTAAACAGCTGTTCTATCTGTAAATACCCTGGAACAACATAACACATCTTCAAAGAGATCTACATTCAAGTAATCTAGGGTATTTTGAGGCTGCTGCATTTGCAATGCTTAGCGATGTTGCTGACTGTGGTTGGAATGTTTGTTGGTGTTATATTCAACTGTAGCCCGCGCCTACAATCGATACTTCATTTACCTGCCAGAGTCGGGCCTGGTGTGCGGCACGTGGCTCCGTGCAATTTGCGGCGACTACGCCGCGGCGCTTTCAGTTGTCAACGGCAGCTTGCAACAGTTGACACCTGGCCACGGCTATCAGTTAAACTGCCTGAAGGCAGTAACAATCAATTTGCTGTTACCAGACATTTGACACTGCCGCCCTCCACCGCATCCCTGCTGCTCTTGGATTTATGCATTCCAATTTGAATATATTTCATCTAATTAATATGCGTTGATGCATGGATAACCCAATTGACAGTCATTTCCATGCAAAACTACGCAATGTGTTGCAAAACACAATCTATCTTCATTACAAGAGCCATCAGTCACAGCCTCTTCAAACAGAATCCTGGATTCCTAGAATGCCTTGTGATTTGTTGCCTTGTTGCCATATTTGTTGCATATTTACACAGGTCAGTGCGCTAATCTCATAATAAAAACTAACTAAGTAGTACATTTTGTAAACCATTTTCAATGCAAACAACGAAATAACTTGAAATAACTTGGAATAACCAAAAAGATAGAGAGTTAAAATTGCACAATACAGTCCCAAACACGTGCCTCAGGTGTTTGCACAGAGCTTGGCTAGGTGAGGGTTAAATTAACATTGGCCTATTGCAGAACTATGTCAGTTCACGGCGGCTACTCTTTAGTCTCCAGGTTATAAGACAGATTCATTGTTAACGCTCTATTTAAAAGTGTTGGATAAATATATATTCTTCACACTTCTTTTTCTCCTTTTCAAAATAATATTCATTATTTATGCAGCATATAAGATAGATCAATATAACTGTTCTCTCAACTTACTCATTGAGCTGCCATAGTTTACTTTCCAGAAAACTCTCTGTTGGCTTACAATATTTGCACAACAGCCATGAACTTGAATCCACGAAGCTATAAGGAACCTGAGCTGAACACATGCAGTATACATATAAAATCAAATCAAAACATATATATGTATATATATAAATATATATACATATTTATATATTTATATATACAAATATATATACATATTTCTCGGAAATATACTGTGTACTATACACCTTATGCATTCTAGCGATGCGTGCCTGAAACGCATTTTACGATACTTAAGAATTTGCACACTGCTCGCATTTGTTTACTTTGGAGCTTGCTAGAGAGGCAGCTGCAACTGTTGCTGTTGTTGCTGTTGTTGCTTTTGCTGCTGTGGCATCTGCAGAATACTAAAAATTCAGGCGTGACCATTATCGACGAGGATGTGCGCTATGAATAGTATGTTACGTACGTGGCGAATGCTGCAATAAGCGCATTATGTAAGCTCTGATCCGAGTCTAGACAATTAAACAGCAGTTGCATTAATAACAGCAACAACAACAATGTCAACGGTAATGGCAATAACAGCAACAGCAACAACGTGAGCTAAGCTGGCGCAACGCGAATGCTAACAGAATATGCCGAGAGCAACGTAATCGCGTATACGACCTGCTTATCAGCTAATTAAAAAGATTTATGGCAGTGCAATTATAAACTGTAACGCAGCTCACAACCAACCGCGTGTCACTATAACAACCCACCCTGTACGACCACTCCCTCCTCTTCACCTCCTCTCCCCCTCCTCTGCCAGCAGGTTTTGTATTATGAGCACTACTGACTCAGGCACAAGGATAAAGCGCTCGTATAACAGGGTCTGCAGGCTGCAGGCTGCAACGGCGACCTTGCCGTGCTCCAGTTGGGTTTGCCTTTTTGTTGTTTCGAAAACTGTTTTACACCTTATATCTTGGCGCCCACATACAGACAAACCATATTCATTTACGGCATGGACAGCACAACAGATATCCGAGATAATACACACTATGTACGCTGTAATATTAACAGTTAACGCGTGATTTTTTTGTGGGCTCATATTTTAATATCGCCGTTTGAATATTAACCGTTTTCGGAGGAGCCTTCTTTGGTATTCAGCGCACACAGCCACAAGAGCACACTGCTTATGAACTGCCCCTCTGTTTGTATACTAGTGTGTGTGTATGTGCCTGTGGGTGTTCTATAGTACATATGCTGTGTAGAGGGTGGTTTGGAAAGAAGAGTGAGCTAAGAATAAAGAATGCAGTCAGTTTAGCAAACTGATTAATTGATTTTAACTTAATATTTCGTCATACTCTGTTCTCCCTTTCTCTCTCTCTCTTTTTCTCTCTCTCCCGCATGCAAAAAATTGAAAATTCAACTTTAATAATTTCAGTCTTTATTGTCCGATCGAAGTGTAATTTGCTGGAAAGATGTATAATTAAATTAGCCATATAAATGATAAGGCTGACACAACTCTGCCAATTCAAGTCGAAATACATAATTACCGATCAGTGGGACGATGGGCATGGTGTACGAAATGGTACATAGATACCTTTAGGACAAACTTGGTGTTGAAAGTCGTATGGCAGCAAAGTTGTATCTTCACATTTTTACTTATTTATTGATTTTGGTGAAATCATTTAAGAAATAAGCTTGATCTGCATATGATACTTAAGAAGTAAGTCTTACACCTTCTGCCTTGTTATTATTTTTTAACTATTTAATACTTAATTCAATTATTCAATTAAAGCTTAATACAAGTAGAATCATCTATGGGGTCGAATCCATTTATTTTGGGCTTAAAAGCGCTTTGACAACCAGTATGTATTAAGACTGATATATTACCAATACTCTTGTGACTACCCTCGTGACTGAGTCGCTGGCCGTGCGAGGCTACTGCATCTGCCGCCTGCCGCGAGCTTTCTACAAAAAGCTTTGCATACTTTTATGCTGCGTCCCCAGCTGAATGCTCACTCAACGCCATCGCTAGTGCTGTCGCAGTCGCTGTCGCAGTCGCTATCACTGTCGCATTCGGCGTCGAGAGTCAAAAAGCTTTCGGTTGGGCACTTCCCCAGCCTGGTCGCAGTTGTTGTCGGCCGACTACGAGAACGAGGCGAGTGTCGCGTCGGCTGCTGCTGCCATTTGAATTTGAGTTTTTGACAGTCAGAGGCGGGGCGGGGCGCGGTGGTGTGGGGCATTGCTGGGCATGCACTTGTTGGCGCTTGAAGCACCCCTCCAATTGCCCCTTCCCCCGGCACGTCCCTTCACCTGCTCTTCCCTACGCAGTCGTGTAGCACGGCTCCCTTTGCGCACCTTGTCGCGCTGCTCGTTTTTTGACTCGGATTTCCATGAGACTTCGCACTCGTGTGGCGTCTGTTGTGTTGAGTTCCAACGCTGTCGTCGCTCCTGCTGCTATCGTTGCTGTTGCTGCTGCTGCTGGTAGAAGGCATGCATCAAGTGTAACAACAGTTTAGTTTTTCCCGGGAACTTGAAGCAGCGTGTTGTTTGCTGCTGCCGAAACAGCCTCAGCCTTAGCTTCAGCCTCAGCTTCAGTACGTTATCGATAATGTAGCACACTGAGCAGCACTCAGTGCCAACTGTAAACACACAACGGACAACGGCAGCAACCACAGAGAACCGAAAACCGAAAACCGAAATCCTGAATCTGAATCTTAGAAATTAGACGACGTTTTCGGAGATTATCGTAATTTCTTTATTATTGTTGTCGTTGCTGTTATTGTTGTCATCGTCGCCGTTTCTTGTTGTGTTTGCATTTTTTTTATTGTTTTTTTTTTTTTGGTAATGTGAAATTACAATTGGAAATCGGTTTTCCTGTTGTGCACTTAAGCAGCGAAATTTTCAGGCCTTAAGCGATAAGTGCGAGTAAACTTTATTCAAATTTAACGGTAAATCAAGCTTCAGCTTGTAAGTGAACTGCGCCAGCGACTTTACGGATAAAACAGGTAAATTAATCTGGAAATCAAGCACAAAACTTTGTTTGAACACATTGAAATTGTCAATTGAATGAAGTGGAACTTCACACTGGAATTTAGGAAATGTTGGTTATAGTTTTGAATCGTTTCATGTTCTAATATAATATAAAGCTATATATATTATTATTATATCATTGTCGACGGAGCTATTACTATATATATAAATATATGTAAATATATATATATATAAATATACATACGTTTATTTTAATAGCACTTTTATTTCTTAAGTAGCAATAAAGTAGAGTCATACTATATCGTAAATAATACGTATGTTTTACAGAATTAAATAATCGAAATGAGTTTTTAATTTGTGATATTGGGTTTCTAGTGTTGTGGAATGTTTAGCTGTGAGGATTGTATGTTGGATACGTAGCACGCAGATAGATAGAAGGAAACTTCGTTGTTTAACGATAACTTGGAGATAAGCTGGCTGGGGCTACCGCATCGCCGGACTGAGTGATAATGTATTTGTAATCTACAGTGATCGTAAATGAACTCATCGCTTGTCATAATTAATTCAATGAATATTTCTCTCTCATGTGCTTGGGTGTATGTGTGTGATAAATAATAAACGCGACAAGGGATCGTTTGGCTAGGTCGTTTGATAGACTACGCTGCGTATACGCGATGCCTGACTCAGCAGCGTCTCTTTCCAAAGAGAGAATCGCGATTTTTTGCTTTTTTTTTTTGGTGGCTTGTTCTAATCCACCTGTGCATGTGTGTGATGGTGTGCGCGTGTGAATTTGTTTGCAGGATGATTTATTGTTATGCCGTTATTGCTTTACTTTATATCGACCACACCTCGTTTCATCATTATCAAGTTGTGATTTCCTGTTCCCCATTTCGACTGCAAATCAACTTGATACCCAGTGTAAGCACTGAGATTTGTATCATATATAAGTAATTATTATCAAATAATAATGGTTTCCTTGTAGTTTTCTATCAGTCTGTACTTTGTATAGAATATTTGCAAAAAAAAGTATTCCAATTTTGTGTATAATTTTCTATTTATTCTTTACTTTATATTTCCCTGGAAGTTGCCACATAATCTGCGCGAAGTCAACTGTTGTTATGAATCCGCATTGTTCTCAGAGCATTTCGAGTCAAGGAAGACGGTTCGAAATCTTTGCATGTGGTTTATGTTGTTTTATTTTTTTGTTCATGCACATTGGTTTTATTTTACTTTTAATTTATTTACTGATATGCCCAAAAGTAATTGCAATCGATAATGCAATAAAATACTTATAGAATTTTTATTTTGTTTTGTTTGTTTTGCCTTTGGCATTGGCATCGGCATCGGCCTCCGCCTCTGCCTTTCTGCTTCTCCCTCCCTTATTCTGCGACTCTGTTACCATTTCGAAGATAAGGACCAGGGCCATTGCCATTGCCAGCCTGGTATTGGTATTGGTATTGGTATCGGCATTGTCGACGGAGCTATTACTCATTGCCCATCAAAATCGTCATCATCATTAACGCCTCATTGTCAGCCTGATCATTATTGTTGTTGTCATATCGTCGTGAGCCTTGGAATTGTTGTTGACATTGGCATTGTACCATGCGAATCGGTGTCAATAATTGCATCGGTTTTTTGGTAAGGGGATTTGTTTGAGTCTCTTGGTGTGAGATAAGCTTTGAAGACAAGCAATGGAATCTTCAAAGATTTTGATTGTGCATAGAATCGGTAAGTATCGATAGTAAGATAAAATACATATCAAATTCCAGTAGAACCGACGTTAGTTCGTTCAGTCGCATAATCAGCATATAATAGCATTGGCACATTTATTCTCTTCGGTCCACATCTTGTCATCTACTGCGTTATAGTGCTTATCTTTTATCTTGACGCACCCATTTAACGCACCCTCTCTCCCTGCACACACTCATACACACACACACACACAACTCGCTCCACGCCCTCAACTTTGTTAGCCTCAGTGTGGCCATTATTATCCGAGCAAGCTTTTATCTCTCTTATGAGTCATCGAACAGTCAATGGCCTATAAATACTGATTTGTGACTACCTATGCTATGCAGATTAATGTTTTGCGGGCTCCTGCTCCATCTCTATCTCTATCTCCATCTCGCTATCTCTCCACTCTCCCACCCTCCCACTCTCTCCCTTGGCATTGCCTGTGGGCAATAAGTTATTGGGCAGACAAAGTCGACTGATTGGCTCTGCAATATCCGGTTACCAAGTGCAGCAAACACCTTGTACAGCTGCCACCCCACTTCCTCCCTGCTTCTCTCTCTTCTCTCTCTCTCGTCTCTCTCTCCTCTCTGCCCAAATCCTCCCCTCACCACCCAGTAAGTAGCAGGATTACTTCTCATCGATCAAATTTTCACAGCGGGCCTCGTTTCATTAATATTGCTTCGATTACAGAAAGCGATGCAATTGGATGCACTCACGGCGAGTTATGTGATTATCCCCCCTGTGGGTAGGTAATTCTCATTGATTCCCTTAGTTACATAACTCAAAGCAAAACGGTTTAATAAGCTTTTAATCGGGTATACATATGTGCAGCTTCTTCCTAAGACGCTGCAATGAAATGCAATCAAAGGCAGTTTCAAGATTAGCTACCCCCTCAGGGTTGATGATTTTCATATAATAGAGCTGTATGTAGATATACATCTACCCTGCATTTTATTTTAGAAAACAATTACAGTAGTATATGTAGATAATGCTCTCAAAGTATAGTCAACTCACTTAAGGCTGCAAAAGACAGTTGTGCTTGTATGTATTCATCCATACCTGTAGATCGTGTTGGCAAAGGGACTTAACTCTCTTTTAGCTGGGCCCCACACAACCCGCTGATTATGTTCATTCTGCCCCTCGCTCAGACTACCCACTGGCAGGCCATAAAAAGAGGCATAAAAGGCAGCCTCCTCACCGCGTGAGTATCTGCGCCTGGAGAGGAGTTGTCTTCAAATATTCATATAAATATTCATTGTTGAAAGGTCGAAAGCTCACACACTAGTACACATACCCTCGCCTTTCGTTTGGCAAGGGTCGTGACTCGGGGACTCCTGTGGGCGCAGTAGTTTGGCAAACACTAATTGAAACGCTTACAACAACAGACTCTCTCGGACACACAGGCACATCCAAAGGCAGCAAAAACAATATAGGCGCGCTAATGTGACAGCTGAAGGAGATGAATACTCACACACTCGCACACTAGCACACTCACACCCAACGAATGTACTCACCGTGGCTGCAGGCCATGGGCTCCGTTTCTGGCCCTTAGGGCAGCCGCAAAGCAACAAGTCAACGCGACAGTTCATTAGGGATCAAATTTAAGTCAACACTCAAACACACACACACACACATGAAACTAGTGAATATTGTGTCATTAGTACAAGTTCGCACACTAACGCACGTACACATACACACACACACACTCACACACACACACTCACTCACACACGCGCCAAAACGGGCCATTATTTTCAGGCAAGTCGCTTGCCAATAAAAATGTGCTCAAAGTTGCCAATGTTGTCCTAGGCTTACGGACCGTAACCCAGGAAAACACTCTTGTCCACCCTTCAACGCCTTCCCTCCGCGACTGGGCATCTCTCGTTCGGTGCCACGTCGGCCACTATATAAAGCATTCACTTCCCAACAACAAGGGAGAGCCTAACAAGAGCAGAAACTACAGAAAACTACAGCTAACAACGGCGACAACAACAACAGTAACAACAACAACATCTGCACATAAAGTACCAGGCACAGTGGGACAGACAGTGCCAGTTGTGTCTAACTAAAACTGGAATTTCATCAAAATTGAGATGAATCTATTTGAACTCTTTGCCATCTCTTTATTTATCGATTCTTCGTCATTAAGAGTTCTTATCGGTAAACTATTAGAACATTAGGTTTTCATATATTCAACAAGCACGAAAGCTACAGTTGAATGTGCTCGACTGTGATATACCCGCTACTAATCAGACAAAAACGATTTCATCCCAGTCGTTCTAGGGGTGTCGATAAGCCATACTTAAACTACTTATTCGACTACTCCCTACATGGGTAGTTACCCTATTCACCCTTTAGTAAACGAACACCGAACCACTAAGTGTCAATTGAAATTTAACGCCTACTTTTCGTCGCTTTCTCGTATAAGTTTAGCAATATTTAAACAACCTACCCGACTACTCTCTACAGGGGTAGTTACTCTAGTCACCCAAGGGTAAGCGAACGCAGAACCACTAAGTATCAACTTAGTTAAACGCCTACTTTTAGTCGCTTTTTTTCGTGTTCATTTTCTCACTATTTTTTCGATAATGTTCATTTTTGTCTTAGTTGGGTTTGACAATTACAAAAACAATTATCATGCTGAAATTGTTTTGCCTTGATAATAATAACATAATTTTTGACAAATGTTAAGAATTCATCTGTATTGCCAATTGGAAATTATTTTGTCTAATCTATTCTGAAGAACTGTGATGAATTTCTTAGCCAATTAATAGGCGAATTGAAAAAGAAACTCTTAGCTGGAAGTAAGACCGACGAAAAGTGTATCAAAAAGTGTGTGCAAAGTGTGTACCAAAGGGAACTTAGAGCCAAAGATTCTGATAAACCAGCCAGAGCTAACAAAACTGAAAGTGGGAAGTTATTAACAGACGATAACTTCAAAAATAGAAAATATGGATAATCCAGCTGTTTCGAACGACAGACGTTGGATGGCGCTGACGATATATCACACACAGCACACACCTCCTCTGGCAGCGCCATCTGTCGGCAGTGTATAACATCCTGCTGAATTTTAAAATAAAAAACACAATATTTAATATATAAATCATTATTTTAATGCATTTTATCTATTGGTACTCTTTCCACCCACCTATTCATGGGTATATACATAAGTACTCTAGTCATGGTAACTTCTTACGTACTCTTTTTGTAGGTACTTCTTTCACTAGCCCATTCATGGGTACCTAAATAAGTACTCTAAACAGGGGTAGTCAATTGTAGTAGCTACATAAGTACTCCAATCGTGGGTACCTCATTCTCTACTTACTGGTAAACGATGTGGTGGCGATTGACCCTATTTGCGGACATTTCATACAAAACACGAAATGATAAAATACATTGCTTAGGGTGTGTAAAGTAAGTAGGGGTAGTCCCTTAGTAAGTACTTATTTCACTAGCTTCGAACTAGTCGCCAGAACTATAGGGATATAAATAAAACTTATATTTTTGCGAATTTTGTGTTGCATGCCTTGGGGAGCTATTTCGGGCGCCCCGATTATTATAAAGATTTCTTAAATAACTTCTAGGTCAATGATCCGATCGCAATCAAATTCAAAAATCATTTGGGTGTTAATAGTTACTGGACTGTCCTTACAGTTATGGACTGTCCTGCATTAAAATAACGCCTAGAATTCGGTTTTTATTGATTTACGGAGGCGGAAATGGGCGTGGTCAAATTCTAAAACAAACTTAATCTGCGAGCAATAATAACACATATTGTATTGACACCAAACTTGGTAGACCTATTATAGTTCCTGAGATCTAGGTTTTCATACGAACGGACAGACAGACAGACAGACGGACAGGTAGACAGACGGACATCGCTATTATGACTCGGCTGTTGATGCTGATTAGGAATATATAAACTTGGTTGAAGACGCCTCCTTCTGCCTGTTATATACATTTTCGATTGGCACAAAATTATAATATTATTATTCGTCATGGGTAGCGGGTATAATAAAACAAATTAAAGATACTCCTGATACTGTAAAATAAACAATGTCAAAATATGTTTGAATGTATCAGCAGATCTTAAATATTGGTTTAGATTCTCTTCTCAAAACCTTTGTGCAAAATTAAACTTAACTTTCGAGGTAACAAATCATTTAAAAATAGTAAACCTGCAATTTCTTTATAAAACTTAACCGAACTGAAAACTTTTAGCTAATGTCACAACCTCAACTGAAGAAGAAAATATATTATATATAATTGATCAAGAATTACAATTTGGCTATAAAGTTTAACGAATGAATGAAAAATAAGATATGATTAGATAAATTACAGAATTTTTAAGGGAACTCTAACAAAGCCCGGATTATAAATGTCTATCATGTACTATATGATGAGTTGAAGTTGCTGTGGTGGTGCCACTGTGCAGTGGGTGCCCAAGTAAGCGAAGCGGCAACCCATAAGTGATAACGGACGCTGTGTGTGTGCATGTGTGTGTGTTGGCCTGTCATTTTGTTGCTCGGGTCGTTGGCTTCTTCTTCTGTTGCTCGACTGCTTTTTGTGGGCCGCGATGGGCCTGCGCCTGGGCCTGGGCCCGGGCTTGGCCTGTCTGATTGGTGTAGCCACTGATAAGCCAGTTGCCAGTTGTTGCTGCCGGGGAAGGGGTGAGGGAAGAGCGCTTAAAGTGGTGGATGTAGTTATGTGCGAATGCGTGGGGTTGGTGGGGGCGCTGTCTCGGCAGCTTGTGTGAAATTGTTGTCAGGCCTGCGGCAGCGGGCCATCGATGCCGGTGCCTAATGCGAAGCGTCAATGTTTGTGGAGCAACACTCACATGCTTAGGTAGGTATGCGAGTGTGTGTGCATGCGTAAGTGTGTGTGTGAGTGCCTGTGCCCGTGCCCGTGCGCAGGGGTGTGCAGTTTAAATTGCCTTTTTTGTGTCATTCTCGGGCGCAGACAACAAATTTGTGCCAAGTTTTATACATAAATGATAAATATGCAAGTGCCCCAAGTTTCCAGTGTGCAAGCCACGCACCCACGCACCCACTCCGACATACTTGTGAGTGTATTCATGTGTGTATTTATTTATATTTGTTTTCTGTGTCATTTGAAGTGTCTTGTCGGCGTGCTGGTTGCGCTTATCGCTTATCCAAAGCGAGCGACTACGGGAACCGCAACAACAACAACGCCACAGCAAATGCCATGCATAATTACTTGAGCCCCCGTTTTAGTGCCTCTGTATGTGTGTGTGTGCGGCATTGAGATTAAGCCCCAAAATGCTCGGCTCTAGCGGTTCACCGACATGATGGCCCTTAAGCCGTCTAATCAATTGCTACAACAAATATGTGAAACTAACACACACACAAGCACACACACACACACACAAGCACACAAAGGTGGTGCATTTGGAATTGTCTTTTGCCTGCGGTTTGAAATGCTAAATAGCGTGTCAACTCTCTTCGATAAAGATTCGCCAAGCAACTACCCTGGCTAAGAATTTCAGTTTCAGAGGAATCCCTCAAATGTTTTACACAACATTTATTTCTAAAAACTTGACCTTGAAAAAGTTCTATCAGCTGAATTCTTAAGGAATTGATAACACTCTCATTTGCTATGAATAACTGTGAAACCTCGGGACCACGTTATAGAATCGTTCCCTGAAGATATGATCTACTAGACATCACTAGAAATGTTCAAAAAGTGCGGTAGTTATGCCAGTATCCACTTTCAAGCAATACGAAGAGATGCAGCACAAGTTGCAAACAATGCAAAAGAAAGATGATACCTTGTCTCAGCCACCTTACATTCCAGGGTGTATTAAACTAAAGCGGAGTCTACCTTATAGTCAGTTTGAAACGCTTTAAGCGATCGGGTTAAGCCCAAAGAAGCCCCCCAAACTAGAGCAACCTTGAAACAACGCAGTGACGCGCAATCATGTTCTCTGTCTAGTTTTATTATTTACCAAGGATTTGCCGCTTTGATTTATTAGTATTATAATACCCTTGCAGAGGGTATATTCATTTGGCCAGGAGTTTGCAACGCACCTTAGGAGACATCTCCGACCCCATAAAGTATACATATTCTGAATATATTCACCAGGGGGAGTCGATTTAGCCATGTCTGTCTGTCCACCATAGGAAGGTTTTGTATGAACACCAGTTTTGATTTGAAAACACCTTAAGTGAATTAGCGCCAATCAAAGTGAGACATAATATTGAATATACACAATAGGATTCAATTCTGCACCATTATATACAACTACTATCGGAACCATCGGAGGATGTAGGAGCCTGCAAGTGTATAAAACTTTCGGCAGGCCGAAGGTAGCCTTCCTTCCTCGTTATTTTTCTTATTATTGTTAAAGGCTGCTTTGACTCTGCGATTCCAAGCTGGCATTTTTGTATTTATTTATCGAAGCTGCTACCTGATACCCAAAATCGGGACCAGGCTATGCCTAATCCAACGTTTTGTGCTCGACTGCTCGGAATGCCAAATGGGGCTACCCGCTGAGTGCCCTACAGAGGTGGATGTGGGTGTTTGCGTGAGGGGTAAGGGTGTGTGTAGATTGTGTGTGTGTGTGTCGCCATTACCATTTCTCATTCAGCTTGATTCGTTTCGTTCTTGGCTTGCCTGCTCTCTGATTGTTTGTTTGTTTATTTGTTTTTCACCAGATTCCTTTGCTCTGCGATTCATTAGCATTTTTGTCGCATTAAAAATTGGCCCACAGGCATTTACTTTATCTTTGTTTTTTTTTCGTTGTAGTTGCTGATGTTGCTGTCAGCCTGTTGCTATAGTGTTTTGTTGTTGTGTTTTCTCTCTCCCTATCTCTCGCTCGCCTCTTTTTCTCTTTGTGTTGTCTGTCAATATTTTTTGAGGCCACATTTTGTGAGCCTTTGTTCGCCTATGGATATCTCATTTCGGCAAGTTTCTCAGTTTGTCTCAGCTCTCGCACATTATGCCTGCAAGCTGGTATGTTGAGACAATAGTGCAGATAAGGGGTGGGGGAGGGATTTACGAGACACAACAATGAGAGTCTGACTAGCTTTTCTTTTCGCCATTGTCGAGGTCAAGCTCATTGTTACAGGGTATCTGTGCAGTCATAGTAATTGCATGCGACTAACCCTCTCTATGAAACTGAGCCTACGTGCGGCACTTTTTATACCACTAAGTGAAACGCCATTTCCTCCAAATGCTCCGTCAATGTGTGTGTTTGTGTGTATGTGTCGCTTATTATGCATCCCGAGTCTGTTTTCAGCTTTCAGGCGAGAGCTTACCGCTTTCAGCGTAAAGAGCTCTGAGCATTTCTATAGCCCCAGCCCCAGTCCCAGCCCCGTGTCTCGCCCTGACCTCCATCATCTCTTATTTCGGAAAGGGCCAAATTCATGAGAGATCCCTCTTCGCTCCACTAGACCTAAATCCATAGCCCCATCCCCAGCCCCAACCGCAGACAACAACTCGCATGGAGAACCCGCAGCCAGGCCAATTCCAGTTCAGCAGCTCGCGTTGTGGCGCTTTTTAAGAGCCCCATTACATATTTATGGAATCACACAGCTATACCCATTCAAAATGTACACACATACACATATAATAGCGAGCGGGAGAAGGGGGGAGGGAGAACGGTACATACATATACATAAGTATTTATGCTATCGCCTTTCAATTATACTTGCTGCACCTGACTCGCATTTTCGGCCGATCTTCGCGTGCGCTTTAAAATAGCCTGCAAAATGCATTTGCACATGTACACACACACACAAACACACCCAGGCACCCATAAATACTCACATGTACATATATGTCTAATTTAGCGTTTTGAAATGGGAGCAGGAGAAATGATATAGTATATGTTACACGTAGTATCTACTCCTTGATAGGGCTATCAGATCCGCATTTTTCCGGATAGATCTGTCCCTTAATTTTTTTGTCTAGCCAAAAGAAATCTCTAAATCTAACTGTATGGAAATCTGTTTTGTATATATTTCCCAATTATAACGTTTTAATAATATATTTACAATGAAATTGCTATTAAAATCGCCGTACAGTCAAATGACTTAAATACAAATCTTTATTCTGGTATTTCGGATTAAATTTAAATAAAAAAAGCAACGTATCCAAGGAACAAATATTTCATGAATATTGGTTTATTTCACATATAAAAACTAATAGAATATTATCTGTAGAGCATTAGAAATTACATAAATTTAAAAATTTTTTGAAATTTTAGACAATTTGTTCAAAAAAAACGCCTGTTGTCCTGCTTTTTGTCTCTTTTTCTCTTGTCTATCCGTTTTTCTACTCGTTTTTATTTTCCTTTTTCTCATCTTAGTCGATAATTTAATGCATAAGTCACATTCAAATTCAAGCTAACTTCGCTGCTCTCGATAGCTTAGCATTAATCGATGGTCATACATGTATCACATTCATATTCAAGCTGACTAAGCTCAGTTATTTTGCTCACCTCACCTCCAGGGTATTGGCGAATAGGTCAAGCAGCCCTCTCAGCTCTTTTATTTCCATCATTTTCGCACTTTACGATTGCGTGACTACCCAGCAAATCGTTCCCTGGATTCCCGTTTTTTCACTCTTCTGTTTTCCCGCTCATCTGTTTCCCGCTTCAAGTGCTGCACCCACTTACGGCCCACTTTTAGTCCCACAAAAGTAATTATAATTATGAAATGATTTCGGGGAGATAGAATTGAAAAGAATTTTTGTCGCGCATTAAAATATTTTCCCTCGCAATGGAAATTAAGGAAAACGAGAATGTGTTGCAGGATGCTAAAGAAATACTCAAAGAGAATTAAGAAGTGGCTCATGTATCTTTACCAGTGTGGGCAGCCAAACAAGTCATACAAAAAGTCGCATTTTTATCTAAAGCAGGGGATCAATTTATGCATGTACATATATAATTTTTTTAGAGCCGATTTACTTTGACTTACTTATTTATTTAATTTGTACGATAAAATGTCGTACTCTTAACTTGTTTATTAACGATATTTCCCAATCACACGAGCTTAAGCAACACTTTTAATATATTTTTCTTTTATCTTTATTATTATTAAGTCATACGGGGAAAATCCAATATCCCCTTTGTGTCCTTTATATCTATTAATTCTGCCCATTTAAGGCGCACCGGCTAACTAACTATAGTTAGCGTTATCTTTTTTGTTTTTATGTTAAATCTGTATTTCAAAAAAAAAAAAAAAAAAAAAAACACTGGTAATAATTTATCAAATGATAGCTTTATCAATGACTTTTCGTAAGTGGCGTCAAGCCGATAACAATTAATCGACAATTAATAAATTTAAATAAGATGTCATGGCAAGAACAGCGTGAGTGAAACAAAGAGAAAACGTTCATACATTTTCTATTGGATTAAGGTCAGGGCTGTTTCCTGGCCATTTCAACGACTTCATTCCCAAATGATCTTTGAAAATGGTTACCTTCATTTAAAAGAGCATCGAAATTTTATTAACAAAGCATTAGAACAACAAAATCTCATTGAGTTACTTACAGAGCGTGCCCTATGGCAAGGTGCGGAATCGTCCTGAAAAATGGGGTCGTTTTCGTGCTCGGAAATTGATTCTATGGAAGGCACGACTCCATATAAAATAAGATTCGTGTATTTTTCTGCATTAATCATACCCTCAATCATTAAAATTGACTCACATTTATATTTGGATATGCAGCCCCATATCATAATATAAGGTGAATTCTTGATGGTGGCCACACAGCATTTTTCGTCATATCGCTCACCCACTTTACGCCTGACTCTGCAGAAGCCATCGTGTCCAATAAGGTTGTCATCTGAAAACATCTCTCTTGACCATTGCACCAGATGCACCCCAATTTTGTTTTTCCTACGCCCAATTTAACCGATTTTTCTTCATTCAAATGTTCAGAAGTGTTTTTTTTGCAGGTGTTCTTGAAAGTAAGCCCACGTCATTCAGCCGACGTTGTACAGTTCGGACCGATATTTCTCTTCCAAATTCTTGATTTACCTCGGATGCTATTTCTACAGCAGTTTTAAACCGATCCTGGAAAATCACTTTCGCAATATGACGATCTTCCCGAGTAGTGGTGCACCTGGTCATTCCTGATGCTTCTTTTCTATCTACCACCCCGGTCTCACGATATTTTTCAAAAATCGACGCACTGAGCTTTCATTGCATTGTGTTTGAGCCGCAATTTTGCGATTCGACACATTTTGCTCAGAAAGTGCAATAATTTTAGCTTTTTCTTGCACTTTCAACTGTTTTCCCTTTGGCATGATTTCTGACGTTCCAGCGCTAATAAATTATTCCTGAGTGTAATTCTGTGAACTGTGTTGTTAAACTACCAAAAATTTGTAGAAAGCATTTAAGGGGACTCCCAAAAAAGAATTTGCATGCACAGAAAGACATTTAGGGAAACCCCAGGTCAGAGAAGTGAAAATTTCAAAATTTATCGAAGTGCGGCTTTTTTGTTGTCGCTGAGTGTAGTACCATATGATAAATATAATACTTTATTAAATATGCATTTTATTTTATTATTAAATAATATTTTTGTTAATAGTAACTAAAATAACAAATACAAATGAATTGTAATAAGAGCCTTTAATTGGCGGGAGTTGCATCAAATCTCCGCTCGGGTGATGGATATTTGCTAGTCAGGCTGCTGCTCTATTCGCCGTGTAATTGTGCCACATGCAGGTATAAATAAATACAGGCATTGGCTATTTACCTGCAGCTTTTCACTGTTAATCGAGATGTATGTATGAAAATGAATACCGAAGTAATTAGGGAAAGATCTTTCAGCCTTTACAATTGTTTTCGTTGCGCATATTTGTAATTATTAATTGCATGCGGTAATCTCACTTGTCTCAAAGATATGTATGGTATTTATAAATTATAAATTGCAACTCGAGGCTGAGCAGAGAAGTTGCCAACCTGCAGCTGCAGCTGATTAAGTGAACTAGCTTCTGGTGGTTGCTAACAACGAGTGAAAACTCGGAAATATTTTCCAAAATTTGCTGCAAACACAGCCGCTGCAAATTCCCAGCTAAATATGTATATTTGCTGCACGTGCCATTCTCGCACTCTGTCTTGCTGGCACTATCTCTGGCAGTTGAACGCAGGGACCGCAAGCATTTCACGGCAAGCAACATCTGGTACAACAACTGCAACAACAACGACACTCAATGGCGAAGTTCAGCAGTAATCCATTTAGCGAGCAGTTCGCTATCTCATTTTGTCTCTCTCTCTCTCTCTCTGTCTCTCTCTCTCTCTCTCTCTCTCCCTCTATCTCTCTCTCTCTCTCACTTTCTCTCTCTGTCTCTCTCTCTCCCTCTCTCCCTGAATCTGCTGTCAATATTCCGCAACTCGTTTAACTTTAACAAATTTTCGGTTCTAAGCCACAACGAAAGTTTCAAGAGCGCATTTGAGCCAGACTCAAGCCTCAAATGCCTCCCCCGACGACAAGGCCACAAGAAGCTAACAAAATAGAAAAAACAGCCAGAAGATTTGTATATGCATAGCCTGAGCGCAGACAAGCATCAAAGTTTCAAAATCCTGGCGGAGCAATTCAAAAAACTGTTCCCCGATGGCATGTGGGGCATGTGGAACAGATACCATATACCTCGCTTGCAGGTGCCCAATTCAATTGCCCCAACAAGTATGCTACAAAAAGCAAACAGCCACGCAATTGTCCCGCCGTGTCACGACTGCTAATTGGCTCGACTTTGCATCACCCAAAAACCATCATGCGTACACACACACACACACAAATATGTACGATATTTATGTGTATTTAATATTATTTATTTATTTATCATTTCGAAAGCCGCGAGCGGAAAAGTTTGTGGCTCTTCTCGCTCTGCTCTTGGCCAACTTGTTGGCCCCAAACTTTCGCATAATACCCAATAATTTAATCACTTTCAAGTGCGTCTTATCTGATCTGGGTTATCTGCCGAAATCTGTCTGGGCAGGGAGGAAAGGGCAGACAAGCCAGACGGCGCAGATAATTTTCAAATGCAATTTCAAAGCATTTCAATAATTTGTTTTCCATACCGAGCATACCAAAGCGACTACAGGTGTATTTCGCACTTTGGGCACACCAAAAGTAGCTACCATTTGTTAAGTGTACAGGGTATTTTGCAGCCAGTTCACGCTGCCAATTGTAACGCCTTTGACCGTTAGTTTTGGCCAAGTTGCTGGAACTCGATGACGCATTAACAATGAATTTGATTCGTGTTGAACACAAATCAGCAACAACAAGAACAACAGCAACAGCAACAGATAAAAAAGCAGAAGAAGAGAAGGCAGTGAGAACAAAAATGAAGCAAGCAGAACTGAACAGAAGGCCGGAAAAGCGGGCGACAGTTTTTATAATGCGCGTATGTACGAGTAAAGTAGATAAAATTTCACATTTCCCTCCGTGCTCGCTTTTCATGGCGAGCTGCTTTTCCGCTTTTCTTTGCTGTATTTAAATGCGGCTCATGTGTCTGTTCTTGATGGGTTCATGCAGCGTGTGTGCGGGTGTGCGGATGTGTGTGTCTCTGTTCGTGTCTGTGAACGGCATCTTTCCGCTGCTCTGTGGGCCATGTGGGCTACATAAGTGACGTGGGCATGGCAAACACAAAGCTGACGCATGTGTATCGCTATTTTTGCCTGTTCCAGCGGCGTTTAATGAGTTGAATGCCTGACCCTGGGCAAACCATGGATGCACCAATATCATCGAATAATCAAAGTGGTTTCCGTTATAATTGAAATCGAATTCGATTTTTAAATAATTGCAACTAATTAGATTACAGCCAATGGTCTTACTTAGCAACCTTCTACTTTCAGCACTCTTCATCGAGTTCCCCCTTCGGGTTCATAGAAGAGGCCCCTCATCATAAGCATTCTTTAGATATACAATGAATTCATACTCAGTGCAAAATGTAGTTAAGTTTTTCGAGCTCAATTTAAAAGTTAAATGTATAATTATTACAGTTACAGTGGATGTTACATACATTTCCACACAGTTGTGGCCATTTTGTTTTTTGACCATTTTCAATGGTCGAAGGGTATAAAAAATAACACAATAACAATATACTTGTAATAACAATATAACAATGATATAAAAGTAACAATTAAGAGATCAACATCTCCTGGCTCTCTGGTCAACGAGCTCTGGTCAGTGCCTTGGCTAGGCGATTTCTATGACGCTCTAACCTGTCGTGGTACCGAATAGAGTGCATTTTTTTGCCTCGAAGACAGTGGCTAGCTTGAGGTCTTTGTGCAAGGTTGAGTTCCTTATAAACCATTCGCAGTCGGTAATCATCCTGGCGATTCTATTTTGGGCAGCCGATCAGATAATTAACATCGAAGTTGTTTAAGAAGAAGTTAAAAAAGTTACTCATATCCAAGCCGCCCCCCAAAGTATGCAACAGAAAATACCCTTAAAATACAAATTATTTATTCAAGAAATCAATTTGGGCAGGTGAGTAGCGGGTATATCAGAGTCGACTTTAGCTTTCGTGCTTGTTAAAATGTAACAAAGATCGAGTAGTGTAAAAAGATTAATAAACCGAATAGGGTAATTGACAGTCGTGTAGCCTCAGCTTGGCCAACATCCGTCAACTAACTTTGCATTAATGTTCCTAGAGTGGCACTGCGTAGCAAGTGTGAATGGGGTATATTAGACTGTTTCGAGACGTATGATAGTTACATTTCGTTCACTTAACCTGCAATACGAAACCTACTCTCAAAATAAAAAGAGAAACCTTTGTTGTTCGATATCTGAAGGGGTATCTGGCTGTCGAGCTGTAGCGCACTCTGGTGCTGCTGCAAATAACTGTAAAGCCTGACTGTTAACTGTTAACCGTGTCTGTCTGCTCTTCTGCGACTGCCTCCTTCACGGCGACAGCACTCCGTCTCTGGGGCCACCCTATCGTCGCGACGCCACTCTGGAAAAAGGGGGGGAGGGGTCTGGTCTTTCAGCTACTTTTGCTCAGTTCGGTGGCAAAACATAAACAAAATTAAACAGCAGCTTTCACTTGCACACGCCTCGCATAAATTTGCTTAATTACTTTGCGCGCGGAACTTCAGAAGTCCACACGGCCGGGTGGGAGGAATGGGGAAAGTGGAAAGCGGGAATAAGGGAAAGAAGACACAGACGGAAGAACGGAAGGATCGACGTCTAACTCTCTGCGAAGCTTTTGGAAAATGGTTGCGTTTTAACTTTAATTATCCCAGTGCCGACGGCGAAAACAATGGCGCACTCGCAATTAACCCTGCAGTGCGGGTATATTCGCGTGTAGAGGCGCCAGCAAGTTGGCAGTTCGTTCACAGGGAATTGGCGTGGTACTTGCAATGAACTCCCTCTCTTTCTATCTGTTGCACCTAGTGCTGTCTCTGTCTCACGCAAAAGTGGGCAAATTTATGGGCCCCTTTTCAGAGTCGCACTCAACTTAACGTTAATTTTCAATTTGCAGGTACATTTACATTTAGCGTTGTTTTTTGTCTGCTGCGGAACTAAAGCCGGGAGCCGTCGCAACTGGAGTCGCAGTGGAAGCTGGAGGAGCACCGAGAGCAGGAGGAGTTGGGCGCATAATTAAAGTGAAGCGAATTTGCATAAAGCGAACACTGTCGGACTGAAATAAATAAATTAACTAAGCCAGCAACAACAAGAGCAGCGAGAGCAACGAGGGCAACTGTTGGAGCAGCAACAGCTGCAGTTATAGATAGCGTAACAATTACAATTACCGTTACGCGCACAGTTACAGCTGCAGCTGCAGCTGCAGCTCAAGGATAACAACGTGTGCAGGGCAACGCGCCTTTGAGCGGCCGAGCTGATTTGATGAAATTTATGCAACGTTGACAGGGACAGTAAGCCACAAAGTAAAAAGGCACACGGCGCCAAACAGAGCGAGATAGAAAAAAAAAGAGCGACAAAGGGACAGAGAGAGAAGGAGATATAAAGTAAGAGAGACAGATAGGAGGCAGTCACAAAGACCATATAACAGGATTTTTCGCCTGATTTACGGTTACTGTGGTTGCAGCCGCCAACGCACATCAATCCTTTTGCGTCGTCAGCCAGCACCTGTTTGTACCAACAACAACAACAAGAGCAGCAGCTGAGACAACATCTGAAACAACAACACAAACAGAGAAGCAAGAAGAAGCAGCAGCAGCAGCAACAGAAGAACTCTTGCAAAATGCGTGGCCGCCACTTGCGTCGACGGTTCAGCCTGCAGCCCTCGTTCATGAAGGATGACAGCGGCGAGGATAAGCCCAAGCGTGACAAGTAAGTTATAGCCTCGCATACACACAGGCACACACACACACCTATATACATATATATATATACATTCATACATATGTATGTATATGGCACAGTTATGTTCTAGAGGCCCGAAAACTTGAAGACCTTGTGCGAACAGTTCTAAGACACTGTGTAGTGCTGGCGTTAAGTGAAGGGACTATCACAGCACCACCTTGACAAACTTGAAGAAGCAACGGTGATCTATTCTAAAAGGATTCGATATTTGGTTATGATACTCGATACTCGCAGATATGCCAGAGATTCTCAGATTTTAGCAACAGTTCTCGTATCTTATACTTGGGGAATATACCAGTAGGAATATTGCATTATAAAACTCAGAGTTTCCCAGAGATCTGCGGACATTATGCATGATTTACAATTCACAATTCTCAACTTAGCTCTTCGAAGACCGCAACCGCAACCTAAATGATTCAGGTTATTAGGGTATTCCGAGTTCTTCGCACTGAGAGCAAGCGACGCCTTCTATTACTCTAATTAAAAACAGATTTCGTTTTAAATGCGTATTTTGCACTTAATACCTGACAGACGTCTGACGAAGGCCGCTGCCGAGTGATAGGAGACAATGTGATAGAGAGAGACGGAGGGATAAATAAATCAAGTGGGCCGCACCTGCCTGCCACATGCCATACTGTGTATACTGTATAGCCATACGCGCATTCGTGCCTCGCAGAAAGATTAGCCCAGTAAGTGGAATACGATACAAATACTTACATATAGGGCACGACTTAGGGACAAACTGATTGCCAGCAAACTAGCAGATAGGCTTATCGCACACGGCGAAGGTCCTTGAGAGCGAACACTTGTCGGCATACTTGGCGGGATTATGTTCCAGTGCTCGTTGAAGTTTCTGGCGAACTGTGTAAACCGATGCCGACTTAAGTGCGGATAATTTCTGTTCTCGAGAAATGAAAAATAAGTGTACCCGGTACAGTGAGTCACAGCAGAATGGGGGTGACAAAGATAACGGTATTTTTATATTATATTTTATACCCTTCGACCATTGAAAATGGTAAAAAAAATACTAACGCTAGATTTGAACTTCGGTATGCTTGCGTAAATTAGGTCTGCTTAAGTATATATGTATGTATGTTCAAAGTGAGTTTAATTCGTATCATATCTCACTTATTAAAAGTCTGATTTAAATGAAATTTTCACATAACGCCCGTGGCAAGGTATTTGTCATGTATGATATACAACTTTGGTTGCTGAACTAATATTGTAGTTTTTAAATAGTTATTACTGATTTACAGAGGCGGGAAGGGGCGTGTCCAAATGTTAAAAAACTTTGAGACACTGCAATATATACGTATGTCGTCGCAAAATTTGATGACTCTAGCTCTTATACTTTCTGAGATCCAGGTGTTCATACAGACAGACAGACAGACAGACGGACAGACGGACAGACAGACATGGCTCAATCGACTCGGCTACTGATACTGATTCAGAATATATATAGTTTATGGGGTCGGAGATGCCTCCTTCTGCCTGTTACGCACAATTCCGTTCCGACAAACACAATAGACCATGAATTTTTTTAAAATCCATGGCCTAAAAAGGTATACTAACTTTGTGAAAATGTATATAACAGGCAGAAGGAGGCGTGGGAGACCCCACAAAGTATATATATTCTTGCTCAGGATCACTAGCCGAGTCGATTGAGCCATGTCTGTCTGTCTGTCTGGATGTCCGGATGTATGGATGACCAGATGAACACACAGATCTCAGCTATTAGAGAAAGCTAGAGACACAAAATTTGGCATGAAGGTTTTTGTGTACCAGGCGCAGATCAAGTTTATTTCAAATGTAAGGTGGCACGCCCACCGCCCCCGCAAATCAATAATTTAATTTTTGAACTTAATTTATAAGCGCTGTATAAAAGATACAACTTTCTGACTTGAACTTGCAATCCGATCGGACAATAAACACGATATTCAAGAAAGTGCTCGTGTCAGCTAACAAGGGAGGCAGGCGAGCGCGAAGCGCGTGCGCCATCTGTTGGGAATAATTTTTACAGTATGTATTGTACATATGAAGATGTGTATGAATTTAACAAATTAAACTACACCGGAATATATGTCGAAGGGTATCCCACTGTCGCGTACCGCGCGACTGTTGCTTTTCTTACTGGTTCTAGATAGTTTTGCACAAAGTTGGACCGTGACCAGATGATGATGATGATAATGAAAATGAAAATGAAAATGAAAATGAAAATGAAAATGAAAATGAAAATGAAAATGAAAATGATGATGATGATGATGATGATGATGATGATGATGATGATGATGATGATGATGATGATGATGATGACGACCAGGTGCATGTCAGCTGTCAACGGGCGATGGCCAACGGCATTCGCCAGATTAATTTCTCCACAACAATTTCTTATTTCTTATTTGCAACGTTCTCGACGTTCTCTCCGTTTTGGGGCACATTGTTTTTATCTTTCGTTCGTGTGGCACCGACACCAACTCCGTCACCGACTCCTGCTTGTTATTTGCTCATCAGCCGAGCTGGACGAAACAATGATAAGACATTCCTTGGATGATTTGCTGGCCGTACTC
Organism: Zaprionus lachaisei; assembly: GCA_018901815.1. Classification (NCBI taxonomy): domain Eukaryota; kingdom Metazoa; phylum Arthropoda; class Insecta; order Diptera; family Drosophilidae; genus Zaprionus; species Zaprionus lachaisei. Next base: position 58,535 of record JAEIFI010000663.1, read on the forward strand.
CCAGGTCGACCAGCCGCAGCCGGGTCGAGGGAGGTGCTCTGGCACTGAGACTGGGCGGTACGGCCCATCGTTTGCATACTTCGCTATGTCTCAGCCTTCTTGGGCAGGAATTTTATTTTATTTCGGCCTTATGTTTTGCTTTTATTTCGTATTTTTCTTTGAGCCGCATTTTTGTGCTGATTATTTGCTAATTTTTTCTGCGTTTTCCCGTTTTTTGTTGTTTTTCTCTGTGTTTTGTTTCCTCAGCTTTTTCCTCTGTTTCTTCTCAGTTTTTTATTTTTTTTTGCTTTGTTGCATCATAGGGTCGTGGGGTTGGGGCCACGGTTGAGAGGAAATTATAAGTTGGTTAGGTGGCAAGCTGCGCTCCTGAGCTCCTGCGATTGAAATTCCATTGTCCTGGCATACAGACATACAGCCCAGGTCCCGTGTCCTGGACAGCTTTTCCAACTTAAGCGCTGACAGATTGCACTGGCAAGTTTGTTCGCAACAGATTGCCAGCAGGTGTAATCCAAGCGCTTCCAGCAACGAACAAACGAACGCGCCAGCTGAATCAATCACTTTCCTCGCAGAAAGTAATTCCTGAATGTGACAAAGGCATTGAGTGAGTAAACGTGCAAGATAGAGAGACCGAGAGGGAAAGAGAGAGGGAGATGCAAAGAAATTTTAAAAAACTTTAAATTCTTGTTGTATGCTGGACTTTTATATCCGAACATGTGGGCGACACTAGGCAAGCTAATGTTGAAGAAGAACTGAACAGAAACTGAATATGAAAACGCTAGAAAATGCTATATACGAAGATCCGACAAATTTAAAGATTCATTTTGAACGAACGGAACCGATGTGGGGATGTGAAATACGCAGAAATCGGTAGAAAGGTATATAGGATAATAAAAACTCAAGTAAATAAACCAAGACTTTCAATTACAGGCCAAAAGTGAACTTATAAAGTTAAAGCAAGAACCTTAATGAGCGAAAACCTTTGAACTCTGGCAGAAGTTGTGCAATCTGTTAAGACTCTGCAAAACCCAAAAGTGGAATCCTTTAAAATCCCTTGCTTTGTGAATTTTAAATCTGCGAATTTTCACGAATTTGTAAGATTGACTTACAATCTATGAAAATTTCCACAAATTTGTTAAAATTTCGAATAAAACCTTGTAGTTTGAAAGTTCTGAAGTTTCGGGTTTCATGCCGAAAGACTACAAAAGACTGGCTGGCTATAGGCTATAGGAAAACCTATAGATTACTCGGAAAAGTGTCTGCATTTGTTACACGTCCCTTTCGCCTTGGCCGCTCCATTTTTCTGAGCTTGCTTTGTGTGTCGTGTGCGAAACAGGGAGAGAAGGAAGACTAAGTAAGGAAGGGAGGGAAGGCAGCGAAGGGCGGTAAATGATTAATTTTAAATGTAGCGCACAGTTTTAATGAGTCGCAAGGCCCTTTTTTAATTCCCCTTGGCAGGCGATATGGATATGGAGGACATGCGATTAAAATTAAATTAATACACATGATAAAAGCCAAAGATAATTCAATTAAAATTAATTCGACTTTAACTTGACTACCCACAACCCGATCCCTTTCACACCGTTATCTCTCCTCACCCTCACCTTCTCCCTCCTTTCACTTACAGAGTGGGCCGCAACAATGCCGTGGACGATGCTATCGGGCCGGCGAATGCACGTCACAAGATCGTCGTCATGGGCGCCGCCAAAGTGGGCAAGACCTCGATAATCACACAGTTTCTGTACAACACATTCACCACCAAATACAAACGGACCATCGAGGAGATGCACCAGGGTAACTTCTCCATTGCCGGTGTTAGCCTCACGCTGGACATACTCGACACGGCTGGCTCCTATGAGGTAAGTCACCTCATCCGCCCTCTTTCGCCCTCATCCGTTGAGGTTGAGGTTGAGCTTGGGCGTGTGCTTCTTGCACGTCTGCCTCGACTTGCCTTGTCCTATGTAGCCACATCCTGACGTGGGTGTGCTTGAGACACTGTCTGTGGGCGCGGGTGTGCTGCTCCGCTGCTCTGCTCCTGTGCGGATGTGTGTGGGAGCTGCTGCTGGTTTTAATTTTTAAATACCTGGCTCTAATGGCTTGCAACACACGGAGGGCCGCCACCAGCATTTAGTTAGTTTTTAATATTTCTCAGAGTGAGTCAAGACGAGGCGCACAGGCAGCGCGGGGCAAGGGTAGGTATGAGAGGCAGCTGGCAAGTCGCAGCTCCTCCTCGTCTTCTGACATTCCCATTCGTCGCGCCTCTGCTACTGCTACTGTTGCTGTTTTTGTGTGCAGCGGAAATTACAGCCTGCGATTCAATTTCACTGCCACTTCCGCTAAACGCGAATTGAAATGCTTCTTTATAAAGGCGAATGGCGACGGCGAACAGCAGCAGATGGCAGCAGCAGGTGGCAAATGAAAAGAAATATGAATATACACACATATGTATATACCCACACACACACACAAGCACAATCACACAAAGAGAAGCATCAGTTTGCTTACAAACGCAAGCCAAGTCAACTGTGACGACGTCCTTGGCACACCTTCATGCAGCAGCTGGCAACATCAGTCGAAACGAGGTATATTATGAATACTTTGAGTATCTGCCGTATCATTAGTTGCATTCGAGTTGCAGAGTGTCTGCCTGAGCATGCAATTATCAACGATTACAGCAACATAACAATCAACAAATAACTGAAGTATGGCTTGCAGCATTACAATACTATACTTATATATCTATATGCACAAATGAGTAGCTATTCGACTTCAAGCTCTGCATCGATTTCAATTAATATGACACATGTATAACTTATGGTAAACTATAATTGTACACAATTAAAGCACTATTATTAGGGCTGTTATCAACCATTACGTCTTACAAAATGGGATATAAAGGGTGATTTTTTAAGAGCTATAAGAAGTTTTTCAGAAAAAAAAAAAACAATAAATTCAGAGAAATGCATGAAATCTTTATTTGTATGGATAGTACGGTCCATATAGTTTATTGTTTGAAGATTATTTCATGCAAATGTTGACCGTGACTGCGCCTCAAAAGGTCGATCCGCTTAGTCCAATTTTGGCACTCTTTCCAACATTTTGGCCGGTATCTCATAAATAAATCCTTTAATGTTATCGTCCAATGCGTCAATTGAAAGGGGGTTGTCTGTATATACATTAGATTTAACATAGCTCCACAAATAAATAGTCTTAAGGCGTTAAATCGCACGATCTAGGCGGCTTATCGACCGGTCCCGAACGTGAAATAAAATGTTCACCGAACTCGCCTCTCAATATGTCCATTGTTAAGCGTGCTGTGAGGCATGTGGCACTGTCTTGTTAAAATCACATGTCATGTAAGTCAAGCTCTTGCATTTTGGGAAAGAAAAAGTATATCATCTCATGGTAGCGCTCACCATTCAGTTACGTTACGATTCGCATCATTTTTCAAGAAGTACGGTCCAATGATGCCCACACAGCCCGATACAGCTACGATATTTTCCTCAGTTCGCACTCTACGTAAGCGTGTGAGTGGTTTAATGTCCAACAATGTTAATTTACTGCGAAATTTAGTCAGAATAGCGGCTTCAGTGGGTTGATTAAACTGACCATAAAATAGAAGAAGCGCGCGATGAATTTTCTTAAATTATAGACCAAACTGAAGATGTTTGACAGTGATAAAAGACACAAAACTTGAGTCAGCTGTTTAAACCAGTGTTGCCAAAAAGATAATAGCTAAAAACTCACCCTTTACTATTATTTATACTATATATGTTATATGTACATATATCATATCATTTGATACCCAGTAAGCCTGACAAGGTACTAAATGGTACTTTGACATTTTGAATAGTTTGAAAGAAAGGGAGAGCTGTGCGATTAACATACATATACTCTTGTTTACTTTATAAATAATTTACCTTTTATCTATTGGGGGTTGCAAAAAAAAAAAAAAAAAAAAACTGTTGAGCTGCGTCGGTGGCTTTGAGGAAGTAAACTTTAAATCAGTGAAAACTTTATAATAGCCTCGTTTAACGGTTATTCTAGAGCTACCTTAGTAAGTCGTCATCTTAGACGGAAAGTTCAGCTATTAGTCGAGGAGGCTCGTAAAGATTTTCGTTGGAATCTTTTGCTGACGAGCCAATATCACTTTATTTTTTTGTTTTTGTGTTTTCCCCAACTCAGCAGCACGTAAGGGCATGTATGTGTGTAGCATGTATTGGCAAATACTTATGATAAGCAGTTGAAATGGATGATGGTTGTAGCAACTTTGCTCGCTCACTCGCAATTTCCGTGCTCGGACAGGCAAACAGCAGGCGGCCGAAGCCGATGCCGAAGCCAAAGCCAAAGCCGGCGGAATGTTACATGCTGCATGAGATGAACAGAGTCTGCAGCATGTACGGACTCTGTAGTTGTATGTGACTGTGTATATGTTTATGTTGACTCTGGACTCTGGCAACGGAAGCGCACTGTGCATGCGAACGAAGGTCAGTCACAACTCGGCCAAGCACAGCGGAGTCGAGCTCGTCCCTTTGAGTACCTTAGGAAGAAGACACCTGATACTAGTTCAGAAGGTAGTCAGGCATACCAAACGTTCCCAAGCTACACTGTTAATGAACAAGGGCATAAGATCTTACCAAAGCTAATTACTGTAGTAAGAGCCGCCTGAATCTTACATAATAACCTTACGGTACCCAGCACCTGATTCTATGAAGGGCAACTATATACTTAAGTCTGATTCAGTTGTTTGGTACAAATACAGAGCGAGTAGCAAAATAGAGTCTTTAATCCGATTGTGGCATTACTTATGTATGTAATCCAGCCCATCTCTAAAGCCACAATACACTTCATGGCTAAATAAAAATACCCTGTGCAATGCTACACTGCTTTCAACCATTCAACACGTGGGCATTTCCGTGTGAATGCGGCCGACGACTTCTCGCACACTCCTACACCTTTTGACCCACACTCATGCATGCATACATGCATGTACATGTAGTATGCGCTGTTCAGGCAAATCAAATTCAATTTTCAGCAATCATCGTACGCTCCCATATAAATAAATAAATACCAATCCAGACCGTACCGGGACCGGGACCGGGATAACGTGATATCTATAATTTAGGAAGCTGAGAGAGAAAATAAAGTCGAAACCGTTGAACGATTGAGCACAAGGCAGTCACAGATAATTTGCAACCCGCAGTTAACTGACTTATTTCGGCAATGAATACCAAAGCAGGAATTACGATATGAGTACTAAATGGGGACAGACATGAGCCATAGGTCACTTAGGGGTAAAGAAGAATGAATCAAGTACTTGACACCTGCCTACAAGGTAACCTCTGGTCGAGCAGACTTGCATTTGAGATTTGAGCTTAGTTCTTCTTTTGTGTTTTACTTCAGTTCCATACAATTTTAACACATTTGCGTATTGCTTATAAATTTGACGAGGTGTTGAATATATTCCCGAGGCGTTGCTACTTTGTAAAAGAAGCGCCACATAAATCCCCCTATGTGTGTAATAGTTTCTGGCTGTGTGTCTTTTGTGTGTATACTCATGTGTGTCTGAGAGTGAAAGAGTGGATAACAATGTAGTGGCTGCCTGAAACTGGACCAACTGCATATTCGTTTGGAGAAAGCGTCCCTAAAAAGGCTTTTCTCTATGTGCTCTGCCCGTGCTGGAATATCTTGCATAAGTACATAATATATAATACACTATGCATACATACATGTATCGTAAAAAAACTCGCTCATAAACTGTATGTGTATGTATGTGAAGCTTGTCAAGGTAAATATCAAAATGGATAATGCACATGAAAACTTTATGTTCAAAGTGCACTTCAGTTTCCTCATCAAGTTTGCCCTGAAAGCGATTATTATTATATGGTTTGATTCGTATATCATGCCAAAACTAAATGTAAATGAAGCAGAATTAATATAAGTTCAACTTTTAAATTTTCACAGACTCGTTCAATTTGGATAATAAATAAACATACATATAAAAGCAGCACTGTGATATTTCCTTTACCTACGTGACCAAAACAATCGCTTAAATGTATAATTTCAACTTTAAGCAAATTTGTTGGTGTATTGGAGCGGTTTGGAAATCAATAACTCTTAAAATTATTTGTATACCCTTCGACCATTAAAAATGGTCAAAAAAGGGTATACTAACTTTGTGCAAAGGAGCAGAACGAGGCGTGGGAGACTCCATAGAGTATATATATTCTTGTTCAGGATCACTAGCCGAGTCGATTGAGCCATGTCCGTCTGTCTGTCCGGATGTCCGTCTGACCAGATGAACACACAGATCTCAGCTATTATAAACGCTAGAGACACAAATTTTGAATGAAGGTTCCTATATACTCGGCGCAGTTTATTTTAAATGTTGGATGCCACGCCCACCGTCCGCGCAAATCACTAATTTAGTTTTTAAACTCGATTTGTAAGCGTCGTAAAAAATATATAACTTTTTAACTTTAGCATATACTAAGCTGGTAGTTATATCTACTTATTTTAGAAATGTTAATCGGTTCGAACCATAAACACAGAAGTTATTCAAGAAAGTATGAGCATAACTCTAAGTGCTTGTGTCAGCTAACACGAGATGACGCCATCTGTCGAGAATAATTTGAAAGTATGTTCATATTAATATGTGTATGAATGAAACAAATTAAACTACACCGAAGCATAAGTCGAAGGGTATCCCACTGTTGCGTGCCGCGCGACTGTTGCGTTTCTTACCGGTTTTTAATAACTTTATATTATCCAATCGCCACCAAATTTTCAGAAATCATCAAGGCCTTAATAGTTAATGTGTTTTTGCTTGGAAATCTATTTTATCGTATTACGAGTTCAAAAAGGGATGTGCTCAAAGTCTAAAACAAACTTGACAGTAAATTTGGTAGCCCCAGCTGTTATAGTATCAGATATCTGGTTTTCATACGGACGGACAGACAGTTGGCACAAAGTTATAATATCCTTTCACCTTATGGATAGCAGGTTTAAACATGCAAAACGCATATTTATTGTAAGTAAGGTAGATAACTTAAAGTCTTCAACATTCTTAAGTTTGGTTAGTCGAATTGGGTAAGGGCGATTCGAGTCGAAGTAAATTTCCATACGAAATTTGGAAAACTGTAATTGGCAATGGCACACGGCGTGTATACGCAACATTTTCACCCAAGTAGCCGCAATAAACTGCATTGTGGGGTGGCATTTAGCTGACACAACCGCACACATCCGTGCAGCCCCGGACACACTAGCAAAGAGTAGCTGTTGAGGCGCAGGTTATCAGCTGCTGGCGTTTACTGTGCGCTTATCGCAGCTGCAACTGTTGCAGGCTGCCTCAATTGGTGGCATTTTTCTGTGCGGTTGAGTACATGTGTGCGTGCGCTGATGCCTGGTGCGGAATATTATGTATGTTGGGTACTTTCCACTGGCTAAGCACAAATGACAGCGGCCATTGTGCAAATAGTAGCGCAGTCAACATGGGCGACAGCATCAGCTGCAATACACAGTACGTATGAGTTATTTTTGCACGTCCTGACAAAAGTGATAACATTCCCTGGACATAGGATATGCAATATCTGATGTTCGCTTTAAACTTTTCCCACACTTAAGGAATTATTCCGACTTGTGTCTCTTGAAATTAATTAAAACACATTAGGCGAACTTAAACATCAACAACAATCGATTTTTTTATCGATATATGCGAAACTCTATTGACATTAAACGGCATTGAATGGAGCTGTAGTTGACTTTCCGAAACAATAATATTTATGGCAATTTAATAACATAACAACCAAACAAATAATATTATTATTCGTAAATATCCTAAGGACTTTCAAATCAATTAACGGTGGCTTAAAAAAAATCATGTAGGTTGAAAAAATTGGTGCTTACCTGCATGCATATCAATATAAAGAATGCGTGACCTATCATCATCGTGTTTGGTTTTCCATTTATTACATTTTGCACATTTTTTTGCTGTCTCACCTGTTTTTATCCTTGCACACTGCTTTCCTTGGTTTACATTTGGGCGGTTGCTATTTATTTGCTTTCAATTCATTTCACATTTTTATTAATTTCTTTTCCCATTTTCAGACAAATCAAATATGTTTTTTACATTGATTAATTCGCAATTGTTTTTGCGTATATCTATGTAATTGATTTTTCCCCCATTGGGATAGACAGTTTCTGCCATTTCTCTCGTATTTTATTGTTAAATTGGTATTTATTATGTGGTTTTTTATCAAAGTGGCTTTCCATCCTGTGTGGTTTCTATACCCCTGTTGTGAGTTATACAAACAAAACTGCTTTTGTGGATATGTTAAAAAAAACCCCGTGCTCGGTTTTGCTTTATGTTATTGAAATATCTACAAAACGATTGTATGGCACCTTCCAAAGGCTGTGAATAAGTGTATTTGACAGTCGAATATGACCCCTCTTATTTACTTTGCTTTTTTTGCCAAGCCTTTAAGGCTTTTACATATTTTATATCTGCAAATTAGCAAGTGTTGCTGACTTAATACAATTAATACAATATTAATGACAACTTTCTGCGTTAATTGCAAAAGCGGAAAACAGCTTTAATATACTGAACACATTAATACATAATATATTATATGCTACGACGTATTTTGCGATTCTTTATTGCACATTTTGTAAGCAATTAAATGCCGTCATTGTGAAATAGTTGCCAAGCTGCACAAATGAAAATTCATGTTAAAATAAAAAGAGAACAATTTATGAAAAGCTGAAATTCCCTTGCAGTAAGACATTATTAAAAGAAGCAGCAATAAAAGTATATGAAAACTGAAATGAAATAGAGTATGCAAGAAAGCTATCAGGGCTGCCAGCTACCCACCACGACATAAGGAGAGATGAAGACTAAAATACGAAAAAAGGGACAAACAACACAAATAATAAAAACCGAGAGCAACAGTCGGGCGGCACGCGACAGTGGGATACCTTTCGACTTATGTTTCGGTGTAGTTTAATTTGTTTAATTCATACACATATTCATATGAACATACTTTCAAATTATTCTCGACAGATGGCGCCATCTCGTGTTAACTGACACAAGCACTTAGAGTTATGCTCAAACTTTCTTGAATAACTTCTGTGTTTATAGTTCGATCCGATTGAAATCCGATCAAGAATAAGTAGATATAACTATCAGCTTAGTATATGTTAAAATTAGAAAGCTATATATTTTTTCCAATATATATTTCAATATTTCGTCCAGCTTTGATTGGCACTGATAAGTTAAGTTATTTCTAAAATCAAAACTATTCTTCATACGAAAACCTTCATTTGGGCAGATTGTTCCTATGGCAGCTATATGCTGTAGTTGTCCGATTTTGCTGAAATGCCTGGTACATATTGTAACCAAATTATAATATCGAACTTTTTTTAGCGTGCAGCAATAAGAAGCAAGGTTCATTAAGATAGCTTTGAACTAAGAGTCTAGTTTGCATTGCAACAGACAGAGACACGGACAGACAGACATGTGGGGTCGGAGATGTTTCCTCAGGTGCGTTGCAAACTCCTGGCCAAAATAAATATAACCTTTGCAAGGGTTAACAATCAGGACAGTAAGTTGATCATCAAATTTTAAGTTGAAATATATGTATAAATTTAAAGTGCATGTTTCTTTTTATACTGGAGATGTGCCTGACCCAGATTGGGCAATTTAAGCCAAGATTTTTGAAATATTTATGTCTTGTTTATTTTAATTTTTATAATTTACAAAAGATTAATGCTGTATAGGCGAATTAATAAGCCGGGATAAGGATTTGTACACAAATTTTGTTGTGCTCCGTCAATATACATCGAGATTTGTTTTGGCTAGACAAAATCATAAAACGAAAAATCCGTGAAAAGGCTGACGAGTAAAAGACTATCATCGAAGGCTGCTTGCTATGTGCAAGGTAATTACCACAACAAACGATCGACTCAAATGTGAAATTTCTTGTCAAAAATGATCGAAATCGAGTTTCGTATATTTGGGTCTCATATCTCTCTGCACGGTATTTTATGTGGTTCCATTTTACATTACGCTCAAAGACACACAAGGCACACGCACACGCACACACACACACTGTCGTGCTCACCTTGCAGCAAATGAAATTAGAAAATTCCTTGGTGGCTTTCGTAGCAAATTTAAAGTTCTTGAGCTGTGTTTTTTTGGCTAACCGAAATACATACGTACTTCCCTATTCCTATGTACATGTGAGTGCATGCAGTGTAAGTTAGTGTGCGTGTGTGTCTTCGTGTGTGAAATTTTGATTAAATTTGGAGCTGCTTTCATTCAATTTCAATGGCGAAGCTTAACTTTTGAGAGCCAATAAACGAGTTAAGCCAATGGCCAACTTCGGCACAATAAAATCCGGCTAAGAGCTGCAACAGTTGTTGCAGCAGCAGCAACAGTTGCTCTTGTTTTTGTGGCTGTTGTTGATAATCTCATTGAAAAGCTGCCACCGAAAAAACGCTGAACTTCACAAATTGAAAGGGAAAAACACATTCTTCTCCCAGGCACATAGACACATGCACACGAACACACGCACGCACATAGACACACACTTCACACAGAATCTGCACGACAAGTGGCAACAATTTCGACTCCATTGAGAAATCAAGCGGCAACATATGCGCAGCAAGCAGCAGCAGGGGGAAGCTGCGAGGTGGGAAAGGGCCATGGTGTATCAGGAGGAACAGGAGCAACTCGGGCATCCTTGCGGTTCCTGTGCATATTTTTTTTTTTTTTTTTTTTTTTAAACAAAGACGTTGACGCACCGCAGTGTGTTCAAGTGGCCATTGGGACACCAGGCCGAAGCCTGTTGTTGATACGCCGTTCTTACTCCCTCCTGGCCCCGCCGTTAGGCATTACAACAGGGGGGAGTGGAGCCTTACAGGCTCCCTTCTGATCTCCGGATCCGCTCCTCTCGCCTCAGCTGCAGCATAATGCTACAGGCCATCGCATTTACAGCATCCCATTTGTCCTGGCAGGCCACCATGTTCCACAGAAGGTTACCTGGTGTTGGTGTCTCTCCGAACGCCTCCTCCACTGCATGTCTTTCCCTATTGAATCGTGGGCACACGAACATGACGTGCTCGGCGTCTTCTTCATAACCGCATACGGATTCCTCGCTATGACCAAAGCGGGGCAGATAGCAGCCATGTCCGCTTAGAAATTGGGTCAGATAGAAATTTATCTGCTCATGCTTCCTTCCTACCCAAAGTTCCAGCTGCGGGATAAGCCGTCGTGTCCAGCTGCCCTTCTGGGAGACCGACCATGTCTCTTGCCACCGTGTTGTAAGGTTTCCTCCAGTGACTATCACACTACCAGTCTCGCGGCTCCTCATTGCCGCAACCCTTGACTCTACCAGTAGGTCGAAGGGTGGGGTGCTTGCGATCACGTGCGCCGCCTCGCCCGAGATAGTCTGAAAGCCGCATGCTATCCTGAGGGCGCATACTCGGTAGATCGCCCGAATCGCTCTCGTGTACGTGTTCTTCGATGTAGCTCTGGTCCATATAGTTGCAGCATACAGCGTGATGGACTGGACAACTGACGTAAGGAGTCGTCTCCTCAGCTGTTTCGGTCCCCTTGTGTTGGGCATTATTCGCGCTAGTGCAGTGCAAGCCACTGCAGCTTTCCGGGCGACGTGGGACATGTGGTCCTTATAGCTCAGCCGATGGTCCAGAACCACTCCAAGGTACCTGAGTGAGGGTCGGGAGCACACAGTTGTGTCGCCAACTGTGATGCTAACTGCCTCCACTCTTTTCCGCGAGCTAATTAACACCGCCTCCGTTTTTAGGCCATGGATTTTAAAAAAATTCATGGTCTATTGTGTTTGTTGGAACGGAATTGTGCGTAACAGGCAGAAGGAGGCATCTCCGACCCCATAAACTATATATATTCTGAATCAGTATCAGTAGCCGAGTCGATTGAGCCATGTCTGTCTGTCCGTCTGTCCGTCTGTCTGTCTGTATGAACACCTGGATCTCAGAAAGTATAAGAGCTAGAGTCATCAAATTTTGCGACAACATACGTATATATTGCAGTGTCTCAAAGTTTTTTTAAAATTTGGACACACCCCTTCCCGCCTCCGTAAATCAGTAATAACTATATTTAAAAACTACAATATTAGCTCAACAACCAAAGTTGTATATCTTACATGACAAATACTTTGCCACGGGCGTTATGTGAAAATTTCATTTAAATCGGACTATTAATAAGTGAGATATGATACGAATTAAACTCACTTTGAACATACATTTATACTTAAGCAGACCTAATTTACGCAAGTATACCGAAGTTCAAATCTAGCGTCAGACACACAGCATTTTAAACTTTTTATTTGCATTGTATGGTAACAAAATTGGTTGACAATGCAGCTTTGCCGATGGGTCAAGGAGTGAGGCAATGGCCGAGTGGTTAGAGTGGCAGACGGCTGTGAGAGAGTGCGTGTGTTCAACTCCCGGTTGAGGCGGGTGCGAATTTTCATTTATTAATTATTTATTATTTTATTTTATTTTTTTTATTTATTTTATTCTAATAAAATTTGGGCGGCGATTCCATACCGTTAAAATTTTTATTACGGTATAATATGATAATCCATGGCCTTATACAGTCAGCACCTGACTGTAGCGTTAGTATTTTTTGCTCTGCTAACGAAAGGCCCGCCTGGTTTAGCCATATTCGCGCCATCCTGATCGCTGAGTTGGCCATCTACTGGACTTCGTGTAGTTGCTTTGCTACGGCAACAACAGCCACGTCGTCCGCGAAGCCCACTCCTTCACTCCTTCTGGTAGGGCTAGCCTCAATATCCCATCGTACATCAGGTTCCATAACGTTGGACCCAGTACTGATCCCTGTGGTACTCCACTGGTAACACAGTACGTTGTATCTCCTTCGCTGGTCCTGTAATGTAGCATTCTTCCCTCGAGGTAGCTTCGCATTATTCTTATCAGGTAAGGGTTGATTCCCTTGGCGGTTAGCGATTCCATGATCCTGTCCCATCTAGCAGAATTGAATGCATTCCGGATATCGAGGGTAACCACCAAACAGTACTGTTTGGTTCCCCAGAGCCATCTCCTCCCCTCTATAGCTTTCTCTGCAAGATCCGTAACTTCTTGGATTGCCTGCGTAGTAGACCGCGCCTTCCGAAATCCGAATTGAAGGGGTGACAGGCCACCGCATTCGTCGATTGCTCTGTTCAGACGGTCGCATAGGATCCTCTCCAGTGCTTTCCCAGCAGTGTCCAGGAGACAGATTGGCCTGTAGGCGGATGGGTCCTGTGGTGGTTTACCTCCCTTTGGAATCAGAACGAGCTCCTGTCTCTTCCAGCGCCTGGGACACTCTTGAACACATTTGCGAAATGTCCAGGTTGCAGTTCCATGGCTGTCCTAATAATGACACTTGGAATTCCATCTGGGCCCGGGGCTTTTCCTGGCTTGATCCTGCGAGTGACCTCGTCAAATTTGTATTCCATGGTGGAGTGCTGAGTCCTTCCTGCTTCCGATCCATGCTCTGGGAACAGATGCCTCGCATTAGCGTTGGGCACGATGGGGTCGGCGGTCTAAATGCGTGCAGCCTCTTCATCGTTAACTTATACGCCAATCCCCAGGGATCCGCGTCTGCTTTGTCGCACAGCTCCAGGAAGCTTCTCCTCTTACTGCACTTTATTGAGCGTTTGACTGCTAACCTCTTGGCTCTGAGTAGCTCCATGAGCGATTCTGCTCTGGGGTCGCTGCGCCTAAGAGCCCTTTGGTAAGCACGTCTAGCTCGAAAGCAATCAGCCCGTGCCCTGGCAATGTCGGCATTCCACCAATGGACTGGAGGACGCTTGGCTCCCGTTCCGGTTTTGCTCATTGAAGCATCACACGCTCTCAATATTTGAGTCATGAGCTGTTCGGTTCTGGCCACTGCGTTGCGTCTGCCATTAAAGTCGCCGAGTATGCACTGAAAGACGTCCATGACGAGTGTGTCCATTTTGTAGCGTCTTCTCCTTGGCCTGGCCATCTGGTGTGCTCGCGTTTGGATTTCGATGACTATCGCCAGGTGGTCGCTGTGTGTATAGTCATCGCGCAGGGTCCAGGTGGTGTTCGGTGCCAGGCTACTAGTAGCAAATGTCAGGTCTATAATTGATCCCGCATTGCCCCTCGAGAAGGTGTGGCGGTCTCCATGGTTCAGGAGGACGACGTCGAGTGAAAACATTGCGTCCATTACTGCCCGACCTCTGCTATTGGTACTTGGACACCCCCAGTCAGTTGCCCAGGCGTTAAAATCCCCGGCTATCAGGCAAGGCAACTTGCATCTTGCGTCTGCAACTTGCCTGTCCAGGGCGCGCTCGTAGCAATCCATGGGCATTGAAGGTGCCAAGTAGACGCTGTAGATGTACAGTCCGTGCGTCCTCGTGCGCACGAAACCTTCTTCTTGTAGAACATCCAGGAGCTGTGCTACTGGCTGACCACAGCTCCATACCGCCGTCTTTTCTAAGCTGTCCCCAGCCCACGTATCGGGGGACCTTTTGCGGTACGGCTCGCTCAATATGGCAACGTCCTGTGCATATGTGTGTCATAAGTGTGTCCTGTGCATATGTTTGTCAGTGAATGTGTGTATGAGTGAATGTGTAACGAGCGGAAACTTCAACGTCACATGAGATGCGTTGCTGTCGCTGAGAGCGTGTTGCATGCACCACGGAGGGCTTTTGGCAGCAGCCAAAGACACAAGCGTCTGCCTGTTCGTACCTCTAGCTTCCGTGCCACTTAAGTCAGCAAGAAAATGGGGTCACTTATAGACAGGTCGGCCCCAGCCGAAGCTGATTCGCAGCACCGCGGATGCCCCCATTCCATTTCCACGACCACAATGACTGTGGTCGCTCTCCATCCTTTTGTCGTACCTTTAGCTTGTCTTCATCGAGTTATTTACAATAATATGTTATAATAACAATGGCAGCTGCTGCCACTGCGCCAAGGCTAGAGCTGTACACGCAAATACCCTGTAATAGGTTAAAACTTGGATAGGAATTTAAAAAATGCACCATTAAATCAAGAACTCGATCGATGGTCGTGAGCCTTTGCATGGATGCAGAGCTCTTACTTATACTAATAGCTGCTTAGACACTAATGCAGTTTATATATTGTATATTCCCATCCAGCCCACTCTATGGGCCGGAGTCCAAGGTACTGGAGTAGCAACTACTTCAGAGTTGATGTATGTATTTTGCGACTGGCAAACAGCTTTTTAGTGTCTTTTTTTTTAGTGTCTTCTTTTCCCACTCCACCACTCGCCACACGCGGAAACAGAACACAAATATGAAATGTCCACAGACGGAATTATGACATGGAGTCCCTCGTCTTGAGAACCCTTCCTTCAGATCTGCTGAGATGCGCCTTAAACTACAGCTTCTGGCTTAAAACCCTGTAAATTGTGTGCTCAGGCTGCAGCTCTCTCTAGTCTACCTCTGCCTTCCGTTTCGATATCAGTAGGAAAAATTGGACCAAAATTGAATGTGTTCCCTTATAAAGCACTCGTTTTGTTAGACAACACATTATTGATTAAAGTCCCTTTGTATTCAGTCTCGACTGGGAGATTTGTGCACCGAGAGCCATGGACAGCGTGTGGGGAAGAGGTGTGGGGGGTTTGTGTAGTTGCTCAGTGATAGTGGCAGGTTCAGGTGCAAGGTCAGTCATGTTGCATGCTGCTGATGCAACCACTGAGCTTACCAGAGAGTGCCACCTGGCAAAGGGTGGCTGTGTACGTGTGTTATTGTGTGTGGGGAGCATCCATTGTTGCATGCGGCACTGTCATTCTTTTCATTCGGATTTTCCATTTTCCATTCTCTCCGTGACACACACATTTCGATGGCTGCCTTTTTATTAACTAGCCTCGAGGGAACACAGAGCGGAATAAAACTGCAGCCATGCTAGTGGTGCGAGTACGACAACTAACGCTCTAACGTTCCAGAAGCTGCACCGGTGACGGCACACGGTGACCATTCAATTTGAACGCAGCTGCAGAGCGCTCATGATTTCGAAAGCCATTAGTGTTGGCCGAAAACAAACAGCAGCCGACGCCACATACTTGCCCCAAATGTTGTGGTCTTGTGGCCGGCGAACGTCTACGCAGACACCCAACCAGGCACCCAAGCAGCCAGACAGCCAAACAGCCAGCCAGTTTTTGTAACACGACACACAGCACACAGAGACTGAGACGGGCCAGAGACGTACGTATACCGCACACCGAACAAATGAAACACCTGAAAGAGCTGAACCAACAGAAAACCTGTGCCTATCTCATCCCCATCCACATCCACATCCATATCCACATCTGCATCGACATCACCACTCTGAGCCAACCATTGTGCCGGACCGTAACTCGGCCCCGAGTACTTTGCTGCTAACTCGATGTCTATTCCCCTAATTCGTTTCATTTGCCATTTAGTGCTTTTCCTAACCTGATCTCAGGATGTCCCCATGTTGCAACAAAGTGAGTACACGCCGCAAGTAACATAAACTTCGATAACATATATGTGGATCTGGGGTATAAACTATTGCTTTCAAAATCAAGTCGCGCTTATTGTGTTAAATTCACGATTCTTGTATTATTATAATAAATTAAATGTTTTTATGAAGTAATATAAAATAATAATAATAATAATAATAAAATTAGTTCGTTCTTTAGTTAAGTTTTTAAATTGTTTTTAGTTAATCGTTTATCTTCAATTTGGTCGTCGCTAATTGATTGAATGTCGTAACTATTGGCTTCGTTACGACAACTCCCTCTCCTCTAGGTCTAAGCTTTGCCCATCTGACTTGACGTTGCCATATCATTCCCACATATATATAGATATGCGTATTGATTATCTCTTTTTATGAAAATTCCCCATAATTTCTGACTTTAATTATGAGTCTGTATCGCAATTATAGTAATTATATTTTTTTTCAATTGTCCAAATTGAAAATCTCTCTTGCCCATAGAGTATTCATTTTTTCCAGCTCTTCTGCAATTTCGGTCGACATTGCGCCCTGTTTAAATACGCTTCGATCATTGAAAATGTTTTAAAAAGGATATACTAATTTTGTGCAAATGAATGCAACAAACATAATGTAGTGTGGCAGGCGACACTGAGCATATATATTCCTGTTTAGAATCACTCGCCGAATCGATCAATCTCTCTGATTTTTTAAAACTTATATTGATCTCGAGGTTTTTGTACCTCCTACGCAGGTAAGCCACGCCCACCGCCCACTCAAATCGATTATTAATTTGTATACCCTTGCAAAGGGTATATTTATTTTTACCAGAAGTTTGCAACCCTAAGAAGAATATACATATAATATATATACAATATATAAGATATGTCGAACTATGTCCAACGTGTGGCTGTCTGTTACAACGCAAAATATGTAAATCCCTCAGTTTTGGCACACATGCTTCTTATGGCGATAAAAAGCTCGAAACGAGCCAGATCGTAACGATATTTCGTATACCTGCTGTACAAACTACTTTTGTTATTTACAACAACATTGCAAATTTGAAACATCGCGAGGTTTCTATGTAAGTTATATGCTCATAAAATTTCATGAAAATCGGAATTCTATAACATATATAGCGGCCATAGGAGCAATACTCCGAATTTACGGTTTTTGTACAAACACCAATATTATTTTTGAAATAAGTAAACTTATCAGTACCAATCAAAGTTATATAGTTACATATGTTTATATACTTTTTCCATATCATCAAAATCGGACAACTCTCCCATAGCTTTCATAAAAACAATCAGTCGGGAATGTTCATAAAAGAATTGTATAGGTATGTCCAGTGATTAGAGGTTATTGCTGCCGAAGGTAGCTTTCCTTTCTGGTTTTAGTATGATTTTTAATGTTAATTTGAACATACGTAATAAAAGTAAAACTTTCTACTTAAGCGTATAACTAAATAACTATTAAATCTACCAGACAATAAGCTCAACGTTTTCCTTAGTTCCAAGCCAGCAGAAGACTAACACATGTTGTTGGGATCTAAAGTAGGCGAAAGGTATGTTACTGTCGGGTGTGGTCGACTGTAGCTTTCATTGCTTGTTTTTATTTTATTGTTGAAATTTGCTTAATTAAGTTGTGTGTACGAAATGCGTTCCATGTCCCAGCAGACACATTGCCCCGCATTGTTATGATTGCGTCGATGTGGACATGCGCACGGGTTCTCGGGTCTGGTAACGGCTCCAAATCGGGTAGCACTTTTGGTCCTTTTGGCTACTGCTAAAAGATTTAAAACATTATTGTTTTCAGTGTTTGGTGTGGGATGGCGGTCTCTGCCTCAGTGTGGCAAATATGAGGAACATGCTCGTAAATACGACGACCTAGTTTGGGTCCCATTTGACGGTTACGGATTTACGAAGGACCCGTAATTAAGGCACGCAAAATGAAGGTTTATATGGGACTCTAAAGCTGAAAAAGTTTTGAAATTTGTTTCAAAATGTAAATGTATTTTGCCGAGATTTGTTTATAATTAAATGTAGTGAAATTCTGATGGAAATCAACTCTTTATGATGAGTTAATCCCAATGCACATTGCTAAGAAGTCGATTTTATTTTTACATTTTGCGAATTTGAATGTTTTTCTATATTTAAAAAAAAATGTATTTAAATGTTCCCAACGCTTAGACTTTTTTAAATCATTTGTTATTTCATTTTAAGCGGCTTCTGAAATAGATTTATGAACGATTAAAGATAATAAAACAATGTGATTATTTGCTGAAAATTAGTTTCTTAAATCTCCTTTTATTTTGTTGGCCATTTTCTGACACACAGTACCGTATAATAAAAAATACTAACGCTACAGTCAGGTGCTGACTGTATAAGGCCATGGATTATCATATTATACCGTAATAAAAATTTTAACGGTATGGAATCGCCGCCCAAATTTTATTAGAATAAAATAAATAAAAAAAATAAAATAAAATAATTAATAAATGAAAATTCGCACCCGCCTCAACCGGGAGTTGAACACACGCACCCTCTCACAGCCGTCCGCCACTCTAACCACTCGGCCATTGCCTCACTGCTTGGCCTATCGGCAAAGCTGCATTGTCAACCAATTTTGTTACCATACAATGCAAATAAAAAGTTTAAAATCCTGTGTGTCTGACGCTAGATTTGAACTTCGGTATGCTTGCGTAAATTAGGTCTGCTTAAGTATAAATGTATGTTCAAAGTGAGTTTAATTCGTATCATATCTCACTTATTAATAGTCCGATTTAAATGAAATTTTCACATAACGCCCGTGGCAAGGTATTTGTCATGTAAGATATACAACTTTGGTTGCTGAACTAATATTTTAGTTTTTAAATAGTTATTACTGATTTACAGAGGCGGGAAGGGGCGTGTGCAAATGTTAAAAAAAAACTTTGAGACACATATACGTATGTTGTCGTTTTATGACTCTAGCTCTTATAGTTTCTGAGATCCAGGTGTTCATACAGACAGACAGACGGACAGACGGTCAGACGGACAGACGGACAGACAGACATGGCTCAATCGACTAGGCTACTGATACTGATTCAGAATATATATAGTTTATGGGGTCGGAGATGCCTCCTTCTGCCTGTTACCCACATTTCCGTTCCGACAACCACAATAGACCATGAATTGTTTTAAAATCCATGGCCTAAAAAATTACAAAATCGAAAAGAACAATCATGACCTATTTTACAAGCAATTAATACAAAGTCCGCAGTTAGTGTGCCTTAACTAAGTAATATACAATATTTGTGATTTGTGTGTTCTCTAACTTCAGTCGAGTCCAAATGAAACAAAAGTAAAAAATGGGAAGTTGTTAAATAAATATTAAATAATAATAATAATAATCATAATCGACATCCATCGTAGGCTTATTCCCGTGATGAAGAATCTACTTTAAAGTTTTTTATTTTGAAAATATTAATGAGAAGCACCTTCGTAAAGAAGAACATAATTTAATACAAAACGAGAACGAAAGCTATCTTCGGCATGCCGAAGGTTCTATACCCTTCCAGGTTTTTTATCTCCTCCCATGGTTCCAATACTAGCTATATAAATATAATGGTGCAGAATTGAAAGGGATTGTGTTTATTAAATATTATGTCTCACTTTAAAAACAGGTCTTCTTACACAAACAATAATTGCAGGTGATTGTTTCTATGACAGCTATATGCTATATATATATATATGCATATTATATATTATATAAAAAACAAATCTGATGTAGTAAATTTGTATGCAATATGTTGGCAAATAACAAAATTGGCAGATTTTTTGTATAGCAGCTATACGATATATATGTTCGATCCGACTTATATACAGCTTGCAGCAAAAATAAGCATGTGTACAAAGTTTCATCAGGATACCTTTAAAACTAAGAGACTAGTTAGCGTTGCAACAGACGGACACATCGATAAACTGACAAACGGACAGCGCTAGTTCGATTCCTCTGTTGATGCCGATCCCTCTGCAAGGGTATAAAAATGGTTGGCATCACATATTAAAATATACAACATTTTCTTTAAATAAAATATAAGAAACCAGATTGAAATTTGATTAGTTATACCAATCAAGGACCACGACTAGAGCAAAAGAATGACAATAAATGATTTGTTAAATTCATCTCCGTAGTTATAAAGGAAACATGGATAACAAAAACCACAAAATGCGACCTTATTATTATTGATACATCACGAAATGTTCTGGTTCCGTTTGATCCACAGCAGTTGCCTTTGCAGTTTGAAGCACACCCATATGGACACACTGACACACACACACAGACATGCACTGACACGGCCAGACAACAGCTGAAAGAGGAAAATTTTCAATTTTATTTGAAAATTTCGCAATTCGCGGCTTGACAAAAATGGAGGCAAGTTGTGGCGTCAAAACGTTCAACGAAATTTACATTATTATCTGTCATTATTTTAATGAGTATGGGTGTATGTGTGTGTGCTGTCAGTGTATATGTATGCAAGTACAATAATATTATGCAAATTCAGGCGGGGAGGTTTTTATTTGTAATTTAAGCGCTTGTTCAACACTCTTTCTCTCTGTCTGTCTCTCTTACTCCATCTGTGCCATGACAGTTCCCAGCGATGCGCGCCCTGTCCATATCATCGGCAGATGCATTCATCCTGGTCTACGATGTCACCGATGCGACCACATTCGAGGAGGTGCGCGCCATACGTGATCAGATCCACGAGACGAAGGCAACCACCGCGGTGCCCATTGTGGTTGTGGGCAACAAAGTTGATCTGCTCGCCGAGGATGGTGAGCTGCGCGAGGTAAGTGAAGAACTAGAGAGATTTACATAATAGTTATGGTTAGCATATCATACTAACTTAATACGCTTTATTTCTTTAAAATAAACACAATAAAGTTGTCTGGCTTCACAATCTATTCTTACTCTTTGGCTGATATATAAAATAATATATAGTATTTAGTTGGTTTTGTACCTTACTGATACGTTGTTACTGGCAGTCAAAATTAAGAAAAAATGAACACAAACAGCAAATCGGCTCAGTGCATCGCATAGTTCATGAATATACAATACATACATATATCACATACTTAAGGCTCACATACAAATAAGATACAGCAAGGTTTTTGTCTAACAAGATGTTTTCAATTTGGCCAAACTTTGATCAGTTAACCTTGATGTTGGATTGGCTACGTCTACAGGGTATCCAGTGATGCATACTCCACTGGGTCATCATCGTTGCTTAATGCTTATTATTATTTCTGCATGTTGACATTTAATTCGCGGAGCGCCTTCTGGTCCAAAATGACAACAGCAATTTCAACTGATTTAATTGTTGATGGCGAAAGCACTCAAAGGAGTGTTTATACAATAATCGGCGTGCACACACACCCACTCACACACCACACACACATACACAGACACAAAGCATAGTAACTCGTAACCCGTTTATAAGCTATGCAAATTGCTTTTGTTTCGGCCCAAGCAATTATGTAAAGTTTGTCAAGCGTGACCATCACCAATGTGACTGTCGAGGGAGAAGCAGGTAGTGGGGAGCAAGTAGGATAAGGACAAAACCGAAGCCGGGCCAACGCGGACTAGGCCGCAGAGGATCTTAGGCGCACAACTCTCGCGGGCCTAGGCCACACGCCGTGGCGTTGTGTGAATGCCAAATTACTGCGAAATGAAGACATTTTTGGGCAAACAAATCGCCAAAAGCCTCCACCGAAAGTTAGTTAAACAATTTCATCCTCTTTCGTTTTCGTTGTCGATTTCCATTTATATATATAAATACTATATAAATACTGCTCAGCCATTAGCGGCATCTCAGCCCAACTTCCCTTAACTTTTAACGAGAATTTAAAAATCATATTTCGATTTTGATTGGTAGATGTTTTCTTTCCGCCAGATATGATACGGAAATGTCAAGGTTCATTTGGCGATAAGGAGTAAAAAGCTTCTACCGAAAACTAAGCAAAGTCAGCTTATATTTCAGCACTGTTTTCGGAAATCATTAGTTTTACTTCCAGCAAAGAACAAATGTAATTCGTTGCTACTTATAATGAAGTACTAAATGAACCAAACGAATGCAAGAGAAAGCACATAGTGGACTTGCACAGCCAATAAAGAGCCTTCTAGTTGCGTTCAGATACTCGATAATAAACTAAAAAGGATGTCAAATTCTTTCTCTTGATGCTGATTAGTAAGCGATATTTGAGTCAATTAATTATATATTTGGATATACCGAGAATTATTGTATCTTCCGGATTTCAATTGTCAAACTTGGCACTGCTAATTCACTTATGCAACCAAGTGGTCGCCAAGCCAAGGCTGCTCTGCATCTATTCCTATCAAATATAAAAAAAATCAAATCAAATAAAAGGAAACGAAGTTTCTCAATGCGAATAAAGTGCAAACTAAGCGAGAATGTCACGCGAAATAAAATATCATCAAACGTTTTGCATAATTAGTGAGACACGACTTTCACGACAGCATGCAACAGCAAAAGGCAAACACACAACACACCTGCCACGCCTGTCTCTGTGTGGAGTGGAGGGCAAAGAAAAAAGGGTGACGGTGCCGCCCAACCAAATGGCTCGTATCGACTGTTGCACATTGACGCACTGCTGATAAAATCTTCAGCAGGTGAGAATGCCCTTCCGGAAACGGAACTGTAACAGAAACCGGAAGTGAAAACTGTTATCTGGAATCATACCCGAGCATATTATTCTCATGAAAACCAAAATTTTCCTTTATGGCAGAAGTTAATGATGGTTTCGAAGTGAACTTAAAATAGGATCGTATGCAGAAACATTAAGTAAGCTCTATATAAATTTTAATTCAGAAGAAACAACCCTAATATAATGGGATTATTATAACCTGAATAGATATAGCAAATGCTGCATATAGTATTTAGTCACTGTGCACTCAGAACCCATTTGACTTGCATAACTGAATAGCGCTACCCCTTTCCATCGCCTCTTCATCTCACATATTCAGAAATATACAGTCTCTTTTTCGGTATATACACATATTCGTATGTATGTGTGTGCTGCATACATATGCATACACATATAGGGGGCGAGTGCGAGTGCATATACCAACTATTCCATTCGATTCGCTTGTATATCGCCCAACTTGGGCGGGCGCATTTCAGGGCAAACTTTTGCCAATTGCAGTTTATTGTTGTTTTTTCCGCATTTCGTTTCATTTCATTTATTTGACGAATACCGAAGCACAGCAGGAAAACATAAAAGTAATACACAGTAATAAGATGAAGTTCCGTTGTTGTCTCGGTGTGTGTGTGAGTGTATGTTGTGTGGCATATCTTAAATGATCATTGTTAGGGCGAATGGCCAAATGGAATTTTTGTATTAGTTTATGCAAATTGCGAAGGGACCAGCTGCGCTTTGCCCCGGGGCTGGTTAATCTCTGAAATTGAGTACTGGGAACACTTCGCTGCACACACATACACACACACAGGATTCAAATCCCCGGAAATGGTGAACAAACAGAGTTTTTGCTGTTAAATTTACTAAAAACAGAAACCAAAATCGACTAAGAAGATTAAAAAAATAAAATATAAAAAGACCACAGTCGCCCTGCACGCGACATATCTTCAACCTATGTTCCTATGTATGTGCACATATACATATGCACATGCTTTAAAATTATTCCCGATTTCGCTCGCGCTTCGTACTCGCCCACCTCTCTTGTTAGCTGACACAAGGGAAGCGGTGGACACACTTGATTTTTGGCCACACTGTCTTGAATAACTTCTGTGTTTATTGTCCGATCGGATTGTAATTTAAAAAATACGTAGATTATTCATTCAGCTTATTATATGTCAAAGTCCGAAAGTTGTACCTTTTATACAGCGCTTACAAATTGATTTCAAAAATTAAATTATTGATTTGCGTGGGCGGTGGGCGTGGCACCCAACATTTGAAATAAAGTTGATCTGTGCCGAGTACATAGGAACCTTCATTCCAAATTTGGTGTCTCTAGCATTTATAATAGCTGAAATCTGTGTGTTCATCTGGTCAGACGGACATCCCGACATCAGGACATCCGGACAGACAGATGGACATAGCTCAATCGACTCGGCTAGTGATGCTGAGTAAGAATATATATACTTTATGGGGTCTGCCACGCCTCCTTCTGCCTGTTACATACATTTGCACAAAGTTAGTATATCTTTTTTGACCATTTTCGATCGTCGAAGGGTATAAAAAGTGCAGCAACAACGACGTAAAGCCTAAAGAACTAACACATTTTAAGAAACCTACATTGAAATATTACGAATTAAAAGCATTTAATTTAATAAAAAAACAATCGACTTGAACTTTATGCTAATAGTTTATACCCAAGTCCCACATAAAATATATTTAATATTGTACAATAGTAAGATAAAAAAAGAACCAAACGCAAATTATACATTATAAGAATCATAAGAATGTTTTAAAGAGAAATAAATTGGTATACGGACCGCATAACCTACATACTTTAAATTATTTATTATTATTAATATTTATAATTATCATTATTATTTATTTATTTATATGCTTCCTTTGAACAAAGGGAAGATGACAAGATACTACAAACCTATTTCAAATTTAAAAATAATTAAATGAAATTCAAATTTCCAACAACTTTGAAAATAAACCAAATTTAATGAATATTACTTTGCCCGGCACTCTTCGGAGCTAACCTCACATTACATACATAAATACATCTTTAAGACCGACGTACCCATACCTAGTAGACCACGAACCTGATTGTTTTTGTGTTTTTGTTACTGTATTGCCCAAATGACGAACCCAACCTGCAGCAACTAAGCCACATCTCATAAATCACGGGACTGTCACACGAAATCTACTTATATCATTTAAAATTACTTTTAAATAAAATCGTCCGAGAATTTCAAATGAACAAAAACCCTTTTTACTTAACATGAAGTTGTTGTTGTTGGTGTTGTTCTTGTTCTTTATAAATTTCAATTTTAATTTATCCCTTTTGCTGCTGTTGTTGGTCCACTTGGCGCATACTTGATGTTTCACTTTGTGCCCCTTTTTTGCCGTCTGCGTACCTTTTTTGTCGCCACCATCCCCCAGATAAGCACTCCACAGCCACCCACACTCACACACACGCACATAGCGCATGACTGTGTGTGTGTATTGTCAGTTTCAATAGTCGAGACAATTCCGGCTGGCAAGTGTCTTCTTTGGGGTGTATTGACTTTAACCGACTTCTAATATAATAAAAATGCAAATTGCGCACCGCCAGCAGCAGCGGCAAAGTGTCGCGTTTTCCAATACCCTGTAATAGTGGCAAACTGTCGCGGAGGTGGGCATGTCCAGCTCATTGCAGCTGTTACGCTGGCGAACGCCCCTTACGCTCCACCCCACATAGTTGCTGGCTACAGGGTACTTGCTAGTCGAGCGTTCAGGACGCAAGTGTGGGCCTCCTATTTTCGCTATCTGTCGCTGAGTATCTTCTTTGTTTAACGAAGTGAATTTAACTTTTTGTTGCCGCTTTCGGCTTTTACTATGTATTTAGGTTATGCGAGGACACATTTAGACGAGTTGGCCGTTTTAAAGCCAACATGGCCTGCCACGCTGCTGGCCGGGCAGCTGAAATGCGCCACGCACGGTTTGCCATTTTATGTTTGGGTTTGTTCATTCGGAAGAATTAGGCAAGGTACCCTTGGACGCGAGTTCAGCTCAGTTCGCTTTGGTTGTTGGCTCCTCTTTGCGCCTATATTGTCTGTCGCCCGTCGGCTGCCTCTCCATTGACCATTATTTATTTTCACTTTATTCTTTCTTCACTTACCAACGCAATTTAGACGTCTATGTGCGTTTCTCTCCCGATAAGAAGTAATGCCGACACGCATAATGGACTCCTTGCCGACGCTGGGTGCTGGGAGTACCACCTAACCAAATGCCTAAATGCTGAAAGTATAAATTGAAAATAACAGAAAATAACATATACATACATATATATTGAGCACGTTAGAAAGGATACCTTCGACATGCATAAGGCATATTAAGTCTTTTTACCAACTAGTCCTATGTCACTGATACAAATATTGATCAACTTGTAGACCTATACAGACAGCTTAACTTTGAATAGTTGTCTAGCTGTATTTAAATTCGGCGCCCGTGCCCAGCGTACACACAAGTTACGGTACCTCGGTACCCAGAGCCTGGTTACGGTACCTAGAGCTTGTGCACGCACAAGTAACGGTGCCTCGGTACTCAGAGCTGGTGCACAGTCCCGCAATCGAAAACTTGCACAAGTAACGGTGCCTCGGTACTCAGAGCCTGGTGCGCACACAAGTTACGGTACCTCGGTACCCAGACCGTGAGCCTAGCGCACGCACAAGTTACGGTACCTCGGTACCCAGAGCATGAGCCTAGTGCGCACCCATGTAACGGTGCCTCGGTACCCAGAGCGTGTGCATAGACAGGCAGCGGCGCCAGGCAAGCAGCGGAATCTAAGCAGCGAATTGCGAGCTGCGAAACTAGGTCACAGGAGAGTTGATCGTGAACCGCAGAGCAAGCCAGTCGTGCTTAGTTCTTTAAAAGTGAGAATAAAAGCCAAGAATTAAAAGTCTAGTGCCAGCCACATACTCCTGGAGGACCATGAATCCTGTCGCAGGATCAACTAGGTAAGCTGTGAAAAGAAAATAAATAAATATAATAGCCCAATTATAAGCGACGTATGGTGTCGTAGGTAGGCACGAAGGCAGGGACAAACTAAATTAAGAACGAGTGTGAGAAAAGAAAACATCGAAAAGAAATAAAACCATGTTGCAAATTAAAGGATAAACAAAAACTCGCAGTGATTATTAAAACCCAGTGACCAATTCTTCCCCTAGCGCATTGTGTGAAGGTGTCGTGTAAGTGTGTATGCCGGGTATGCCGGGTATGCCGGTGCTCCGCTGGCCGCCAGTGAGCGATTCTGAGTATACACACCCACAGTCCGTGTCGTGAGTGAACGTTAGTTGACAATTGGGTGTGTGAGCGTGCTCTAACAAGTTGCGGCGTGGTAGAATACACCACTGAGCGACTTGTGGGAGTACAGGCGAAAGTACCTGCGGTCACGGGCGTTTTGCACGGCCAACGGCCGATTGTGAGTAGTGTCGTGAGTGAACGATAGCTGGCAAGCGGGGTGCGTGAGCGTACATTCTAACTTAATTTGTAAGCGCTGTATAAAAGATACAACTTTCTGAATAACATATACTGAGCTCATTAAAATATCTACGTATTCTCGAAATTTCAATCCGATCGGACAATAAACACAGAAGTTATTTAAGAAAGTATGTGCATAAAACCAAGTGCTTGTATCAGCTAACAAGGGAGGCGGGCGAGCGCCATCTGTCGGCAATAATTTAAATGCATGTGCATATGTGCATACATACATAGCAACGTAGGTCGAAGGGTATCCCACTGTCGCGTGCAGCGCGTGGCTTTTTTCTATTTTTTTTCAGTGAGATCTATTAAAAAGACATGCACTCAATACTTAGCTAAAAAAATGACCAAATTTGTGAAAAAGTTCTTTTCAATTCAACTGGTACATAAATAATATGTCGCTGAGGTCACTGCCCAACTTTAGAGCAAGAAATATTGTCAAAGTTCTCTCTTGTTTTTGGATTAAATGCCTTCAACTATTTTTGTAATACAATATAATGTGCTTAACTACCTCAACACTTAAATGCATATTACAGATAACTGCCCAATCATACTTTTTTTGTACAACGAAAAGCGATTTTGTTTGAAAAATATTAATTTTGTTGCATTCAATATAAGTGCGTTTTTAGGATAACTGCATGAATTTTGTTGCAATTTTGATTGTTTTCTCTTCCAAATACATATGATAAGTTAAGTGCGCCACATTTTGCTCGACTTTGCAAAAGCGCCATCATTTTTTCATTGTTATTATAGATCGTCACTCTTTGCTAGTAAAGTGAAAAGGACGCCACCGATTATAGTGTTCGTTTTGATCGTGGCGCCAAACTGCGCATGACCGTTTACTTATGCTTGGCAATGCCATATAAATGGCAAGTACATAGTTTGTTTACAAATAAATTTTTCGAAATGGGTAAAGTTAAGTGCATTTTTAGGATAAGTGCACATTTTTTTTGAGTCAAACATGATGAGGCAGTTAAGCACATTATACTGTACTCCCTTCAAGTGCTCTATAGTATTGTATTTAGGTCCGTGGATGGGGCTGGCCACTCCAATAATACAAAGTTTTTGATCGTGGAGCCATATCCAGCAATATTTGAGTCATGTTTGGGGTCAGGGTCATGTTTTGGCCACTTTTTCTTGACATTTAGTAGCTTCACGTAGTTGGCAAAGTAGTTGGTGGGGTCTGCCACGCCTTCTTCTCTCTTATACATATATGTTCAGTTGGCAAAACGTGATAATTCGTTCTATCCTACGGGTAGTGAGTATTAAAATGCCAAAAAGAATGTTTCCCAGTGGATTGAAGCTATTATATCTGTCTACAAATACACACTAGAGGTGGGGAAACATCGATGCCAACATCGATGTCATCGATGTTTTCCAAACATCGGTAACATCGATGTGATTTTGGCTAACATCGATGATACCAAAATTCGTGGTAAAACGTAAAACATGGAAATTGTAAGTATCCAAATTAACTTAGGGGAAAACAAATTCAAACGAAAAATGCAACCCTTTGCAATACTGGAAGGAAAGATCAAGTGCATATATACAATTTTCGATTATGTTTATATTTTCTTAGATGAGTACTGAAGACAGAGTGCTGAAAACTTTTGTATGCAAAAATTTATGTGTGCCGGCTACGTCTTGTCAGTCTGATCGGGTATTCAGCAAGGAGGGCCAGCTGATCTCCGACAGGCGAACAAGACTTTCTTCAAAATTGGATCTCAATAAAGTTTTGTCTATCAAAAATTAAAAAATTTTCCCCAAAACATCGATGTTTTACTCTAAAAACTTCGAAAACATCGATGTCGGCAGAAATCGATGTTTTCCCACCTCTAGTTCACACAGACAGACAGACATGGCTCAATCGACTCGGCTAGTGATTCTGAGCAAGAATATATATACTTTATGGGGTCTCCCACGCCTCCTTTTGTCTGTTACACACATTTGCACAATGCTAGTATGCCCTTTTTTGACCATTTTCGAAGGGTATAATTATATATGTTAGCAATACCTAGCCTGGAATCTATAATCTGAAAATCCAAAGGTAAGCTCAGCGATTTACGAATCAAACCGTTGAAATCGAATATTTTTTTATTGCTCCATGTGCAGCCTAAAGTAAATTTTGAACACAATATAATAAAAAGCCAATCAATTAAATAATCTTGGAAATTGACTTTACATGGCGCATGATGGATCCTCCGTTTAGTGTTCTCTGATCAGTGTGTTGATTGTTGCCTCCAGTTGCACCTCTATATAGTTGGAATAGTATTAAGCAATTTCCGCCCCGACCTATAAATATGTTTCTAATGATCGTGCGAGAAATTGTCACAAATTGTGGTTATTGCCTGTTGCTCTCCAGTTGTGTTGTTGTTGTTGTTGTTGTTGCTGCTGCTGCTGTTGCTCATATGGTTGCTGCCGCGGCTAATAGTGCTGTATCTGATGCTGCTTCTGTATATAATGTTGTTGTTGCTAGTGTTGCAATTGCTAAGCTTACCATTATTGGAATTGGTGTTATTTCCTTGATTCTTGCATGTAAGGTCGCTGTTGCTGTTGTTGTTATTGTTGTCCATGATAGTGTTGTTATTATTGTTGTTAATAGTGTTATTAATGTTGCTAAGAGTGCTGTTATTATTGCAGTTATTACTGCTGTTGTTGGTAATGCATGTGCTGCTGTTGTTGGGCTTGTCATTGCTGGTACTGTTGATATTGCCGTTGAAGCTTTGTTTTATGCTGTTGCTGTTGCAGTTGATGCTGCTATTATCCTGTTGCTGCTGGCTCCATTGGTTCAAGGGCAACTGGCTGGTCACTGCCGTCTGTTGCATATACCAAAAGTAGAACTGTCCGCCAGATGGTGCTGTTGCGGCACCTCCGCCGTTGCCGTTGCTGAGGAACACGGGCGCCCTCACGTTGAGTCCAGATGAATGTGTTGCTGGCTTCTGCAGTTGCTTCAGGGATTGATCCTCCTGCTGCAACTGCTGCTGATCCTGTTGTTGCCGTTGCAACTGTAACTGCATTTGATGTTGTTGCTGTTTATGGTATTCATGTTGTTGCTGCTGTTGGTGTTGTTGCTGCGATTGCTGATCGCACTGGGATAGCTGTCGTTGCTGCGGATGCTTCTGCTGCTCTTGCTGCTGTTGTTGTTGTTGTTGAAGTGTCTGTTGATGCTGATGTTGTGGCAACTGTACATGTTGCTGCTGTAAGTGTTGTTGAAATGCCTGCTGTTGCTGCTGAGCTTGTTGCTGCTGTGCTTGCTGTGCCTGCTGCTGCTGCTGCTGTACCTGCTGCTGATGCTGCAGTTGCAGCTGATTTAGCTGTGCCTGCTGCTGCTGCAGCTGTTGCTGTTGCAAAATCTGTTTCTGCTGATGCTGTTGCTGCAGTTGTTGTTGCAGCATCAGTTGATGCTGCTGATGTTGTTGCAGCTGTTGCAGCAGCTGCTGATGCAGTTGCTGTTGATGCTGCTGTTGTTGCTGCTGCTTTTGCTGTTGCTGTTGTTGATGGAGCTGGTGCTGCAACTCGTCATGCTGTTGCTGTTGTTGCAATTGATGCTGCAGCTGTTGTTGCTCTCGTTGCTGTTGCATCTGTTGCCGTAACTGATGTTGTTGCTGCTGCTGCTGCTGATGCCGCTGTTGTATCTGCAGCTCGAGTTGCTGCTGCTGTCGTTGTTGCAGTTCGACTTGCAACTGCTGTTGTCCCTGCTGTTGTAGAAATTGCTGCTGTTGCTGCTGTTGCTGCTGTTGTAGTTGTTGTTGTTTTTCTTGCTGTTCTTGCTGTTGTTGTTGTTGTTGTTGTTGCTGCTGTAGTTGCTCCTGTTGCCACTGCTCCTGCTGCTGTTGTTGTTTCTCTTGCAGAAGCTGTTGCTCCACAGGATCCTGTTGCTGCCGTTGTTGCTGTTGCTGTTGCTGCAAAATCGTCTGGGCTCGCGTCGAATTCTCCTGCTGCTGCCACTGAAGCTGCCGCTTCAACAGCAAGTGCAACTGGCGCAGCTGCTGCAGCGTCTGCTGGAACAGTTGGCGATTCGGCAACGCCGGCAGCATCTGATCGATGCACTGCACCAGACAGCGCGTCTGCTGCTGTGCATGCAGCAGCTGCACGGTCAACTTCTGCTTCTCGTCGACTAGCGGAGTTTGTTTTAGCGACTGCGACTGCGACTGGAACTGTGACTGTGGCTGTGACTGCGATTGTGACTGTGACGACGACGGCGTCTTCAGCATGGGCAACAACACCGAGGAGGCCGATGAAGGGTCTGACTTGTGATCGGGTGCGTCCTCTGTGAAACGCCAAGGCTCGTAGTGCTGCTGCCGCTCGTGTTCAAATTGACGCTCACGATGCCACCGCAGCCAGGCGTCCAGTTCGGCATTTGGCACATGATCTTGCAGCTCCTCCTTCTGCTCCAAAAGAGGGAAGAACGAGACTACTTAAACGAAAGAGCAGGAGACTGCACGGAGACTCACCATCATTGGCCAGAAAGTGTTCTCCTTGTTGAGATTGTTTTGATTGTTGCGACTCTTCATGGCCGCCAACTTCTCGGCCCGCTCCGACCCAATGGCCGGTAGCGGGTTCCCGTTTTCCATAATCTTTTTTTGGTTAGAGTTCTTTTTCTTTTCTGATTGTTCCTAGCTGTGCCTGTCAGTGGAGAAGTATGAGTTGTGCGAAAAGCAACGCCTCACTGCTACCAGTCTAATGCCAAAGCAGTGCCAACTGAGATTGTTCACCAGTTTATGGTGTATACCCTTTCTCTGGGCATTTGTGCTCTATCCTTGCAAATAATGTCCATCTTCATAGAATTATTATTTCCTCAACCAGAAATTAAGGCTACCTATCTTTAATGCGATTAAAAAAGTATTTGTCGATGACTGTCTATCTTTTATTGGGAGTAATAAGTTAAGTTATTTCGAAAATCAATACTATTCTTCATACGATTAATCTTATTTATATGTATGTTTCTTAAGATAATTAAGTATAGCCTTCTATCCAATAGATAGTATTACAAACTCGAAGAAAGAATCATATACTTACCACATTATGGCATAACAGCAGTAGTCCTGTCAAATCAATAAAAGTCGATTGACAACCAAAGTCTAAATTATAGTCGAGAATGCTTAGAGCTCGTTGATTGATCGACCTGTGTGTGAAGCAGCATCCAGCAAAGACCTTTTGGGACGTAGTCTTGTTTACATTTCATTTAGTTACAAGTTATCTTACTCAAACTTGCTCCTTCTCTTTTTCTTGCAGGTGGAATATGCCACCACCGAGTCTGTGGTGACAGTGGACTGGGAAAATGGCTTCGTTGAGGCTTCGGCAGCCAACAACGATAATGTGACGCAGGTACGTGCACGTTAAAGAGCCAAGATGGAAGTGTATATCACTTATTTCTTTCCCAGGTCTTCAAGGAGCTGCTGGCCCAGGCAAAAATCACCTATAATCTGAGCCCCGCACTGCGTCGGCGCCGTCAGTCGCTGCCTCAGCAGATCGGCAACAATGGACCCGGCACCCCGCTGCACCATCACCAGCATCATCATGCACACCATCACCAGCAGCAGCAACAGTCGCAGCACCAACCGCACTCGGGCGTAGCCCACGGTCCTGGGGGATCGGCTTCGACATCGGCCGGCGCAGCTGGCGGCAGCGGACATGGATCGCATACACCGACACCAGCACAGCTGCAGCACCTTCAGCGCATACAGGAGCGCAGCTTGGGCGCCAAGCGCAACTCCTGCTCCATTTCCTAAACAGCTAGGCGATCTAACCTATAAAGCAACTATAGCAAAACTGAACCTGAACCTGCATCTGAACCAAATCCTGCAACTGAAACTGAACAAACGGTCTCCTACTAATGGTTTTCAATGTTTCACAAATAAAACAAAAGAGAAAAACGTCAAACTATAACAAAAGAAAAACACAAAAACAAAAAAACAAAAAACAAAACCTAAATTAGAAAAGAAACTAAAAACCCAAAACAAAGTAAACAAAAATTAGAAAAGAAAAACATTTTACACTTATCTATTTATGGTCTATTATAGTCAGGACTCCTTGTACCTCTCGCTAATAACTCTAGTACCTATCTGGAGCAACTTTTCGCTCAGCCTTTCTCACACAGACTATCTGTCTCTCTGTCTCCCCGTATTCTCTGTCAGTCTCCAGCATTCTCTGTCAGTATATCACAGTAAATTCACTTTATAGAGAGACGCGTAAATGAAAATTTTAGAATACTTATATCTACAAAAAATACAATACTATAATGTAATCGAAGAAATGTACCCAATCCGGGCAATATACTACTACCTGTAAACAGATACTAATTTATGTACTACAATACTTTCCACATAAGAAAGAATCCTGAAATCGAAGCTACTTTTGAATCGGAACGTCTTTCTAAATGTTAGTGCATGTGTAAATGTGTGTTTAGTTGAGTCTGTGTGCTTGTGTGCGTGTTGTATATTCAGCGACCTGCTTTCTTTCTTTGCGAAGGGGGGTTCGTGTATCTAGTAAGAGGTCGGAAACGGCACTCGCTTTCTGAGTTTTTGAAGCAAAGCTTTTTGTGGTTGAAAATAATCGATTAGCAATTACTCTGTACTTCGAAACGCACAGCAGCCCCATGCACAAGTGCTTGACTTGCGGATACAATGTTCTATGCTTGCAATTTTTAATGAAATGCTATTAATGTACACAAGGTCGAAACTTCTCGATTACTTACCCTTTCCTCTCGAACTTGAAGAGTATCCATCCAAAATAGGATTGTTAGGTATTCGGTGTGAATGTTGTGGAACGGTTTCATAACTTTTCTCTCCGAGTTCCTAAAAATGTTGTTTTCATTCGAATAGACACGAGACGATGCGGCTATATCTGAAGTAGCATCCAAAAAGAAATTAGGCAGAGATGCATATAGAATAAATGTTGTTCTTGAATATTTAACTTTATTGATTCATTGATCAGTTGCATTACTATTATCGTAATTTATCATTATTGAATGTTAGTAGATATCGTAATGTAGTCGGATATTTATGTACGCTAGGCGAACAAAGTAAGAAGAAACGCAGTGTTAGAAGGGTATAGAGGACTTTAAGAGATGTAAAAGAGGAGTTTAGGAGGAGTATAAAATGCATATAAGAGATTTATAAGAGTATAAGATAGCGCAACAAAAGGTTAAGATTGAAAATGCAATGAAAACACCAAACCAAACGAAACTAAGGCCAAAACATAGAAACCAAAAGCAACTAGACAAGACGGGAATCTGTACTAAACCT
Organism: Zaprionus lachaisei; assembly: GCA_018901815.1. Lineage (NCBI taxonomy): Eukaryota > Metazoa > Arthropoda > Insecta > Diptera > Drosophilidae > Zaprionus > Zaprionus lachaisei. The sequence goes on from JAEIFI010000663.1 coordinate 93,486, forward strand.
ATGCCATTTAATGGATGATATGGTATATAATGCATAGTATACATATGTATGTATATGGAGGTATCGAATGTTATAACGACGAAAGTGAAAGCTAACCAAATAAAGTAGAGAAATACGTGTATTTTCATGTTTCTGTGTGCGTGTCTGTGTCTTTATACAAAATTTACATATATATGTATATATATATATATATATATATAAATATATATTCTCACACATATATATAATACATACAAACATACATATTGTAGGATCGTTGATTGCACAATATGTTTAATTAGCCTGGTATAAGAGTACAGAAAAACTCCGATTACAATCTTAAATACATTACAAAACTTAATCAACAAAAGATAACTGCAGATCTAATATTTATACCAATGATACTGAAAAATACTGAAAAACAACCAAGAAATAAATACTGAAAATACTAACACAGGACTTCAGCAGAAAAAAATCCTTTAAATTGTCACGGGGACGCCTGAAAAGATAACTTGTACCAAAACATATACGATTTTATTAATAATACTTATAAATTGTTTACTTTTTTATTGGGGATCATCAAAATAAATACCAGAGCTAATTAAGCAAATTACGCAAGCTATTCTTGATACTGTTTATCGAATCTAAACCAAAAACAAAACAATTTTTTTGAGCATCGGAATGAGGCGAATGAATCAAATAAATATATATTTATATTTGAAAAGCAGCAACTATCGAGTATACTTTGAACAATAACAAAGGATGATGACTATGAGGTCAGTGCGTGTCAGGGATACCTGTACACCTGAAGAAGAAGAAGAAAGAAAAGAACTAGATGAAACTTGATTAATATTAATCTCGATCGGTCGATATGTTACAATAACAATACTAAGTGAATTTATGTATTTAATAAAATAAACCACATCGTAGGGCGTAATTCTGTGACAATTTTATATGTGTATAAGTGCATAAAACCTACTGTAAGGAAATGAATTGCGCGACAAAAAGATACCCTATACCCAGAAGCGCAAATACAAGCACATTAACATAAAAAGATGACATACAACATATACTCTTCTCTTATCGCGAGCTTAATGCGTCTAACCAATTTGCATTAGGTACAGGGTATTAAAACAACAGCATAGCCAACTTAACGCCCATTTTCTGTGAATTTTATGTACGATAAGCCAAAAGACATGCAAGATTTATAACGAAAATTATGTGATTTATTTAATTAGGCAGCGCACTGTGGTTAAGTTGTTTTACTATTTCCCTTCTATTTCAATAAATGAATTGGGCATTCATTTCCATTATGAACTTTAACTACTTATCACCCATACTAACCCTTCCACAGTGCGTTATTTAGCGAAACCATTTCGGAAAATGCGACATAAAGATGAAAGCAGGGCCAATAGAATTGACTATGACGACAGATAAGATGGCGTTGATTTAAGGACGAATATAGTAGAAAAGATCTTTTGGCAATTGGCAACTCTTTAGTTACTTAAGTGTACAACCTAACAAAATATATATGTATATCTAGATCTGTACTTTAACCTGGAGCTTAAGGTTGTGTCTGCTGTATACGCCGCTGTAATTTCGAAACGACATTTTATTGATGGGAAATAATAGACATTATATACAAACACATAGCATGCATATAACATATACGAATGTATGTCTACATATTTATGTATCTTAAAATTACTCGTACTCGTCGTTAGCTGAGAAACCCCAAAATGATAGCGAAAAATTAATGAAAAAATGAATGTCCAATTTTGAGCAAAGCAAAAGAAAAGAAAAGAAGAAGACACACGATCGTTTGTAATTCTCCGCGCAACTTTTTAATATTCCTGTTTCCTGAGTTCTAAGCTCGTGTATGCGGATATTTGAATGTAAAGGTAAATAAGATGTACCCCGCAAAGGAAAGAGTATTTCGAGAATCGAATTCGATAGGTTAACAATTCAGCTGGATATCTCAAATATTTACATATACTATACGTACATCAAACGTGTGCAAAAACATAAATTCACAAATATACACGTGCATCCATACATACTATATACATACATATATATTTATAATTATAAATGTAATTGACAAAAGGCAAAACAATAAAAGATGAATAAATACAAGGATTGAGTTTTACTTTTTCAAGAATTGCAGGATTTAGGATTTTATAGAAATTAAATATTAAATTTTTTCGAAATCTCAAAATTTTTTCTGTGCAGTTTAAGCAAAATAACATTGAAGCCTCTATTTGTTATATAATGTTTAAAGAGTTCGAAGCAAAGAAGAAAAAAATCACCCACCGATTAAACTTCCTTTGCCTTCTTTAGCATCAGCCCAAACAAATTCAAAAAAAAAAAACTAACATGCTCCTTAACTCTTTCATATCAAAATGTTAGAGGTCTTTGTACTAAACTTTCAACTTTATATTTAAACAGACTTTCTTTTTCTTCTCAAATTGTTGTATTTACTGAGACTTGGTTAAAGCCAGACATCCTAAACTCCGAAGTCTTTCCAAACAAGTACACAACCTATAGGTGTGATCGACCTGACCGACGTGGTGGTGGGGTTCTTATTGTAGTGAATTCCACCATCAATTCGGAATTATTACAACCGGAGATTCAATTTGGTATTGAATTCCTCTGTGTAAAATTACACTTTCCCGGTTTTTTCAGTCCTTGGGGACTTTAATATTCCAGATTGTAATTGGACAATAAGTGTTGATTCAAATTTTCTGCTGCCCTCACGGCAACATGACCTTTTTGACGATCTGTTCATTATGTCATTGTCGCAAGTCAATCATGTCTTAAACTGTAGTAACAGATCGTAAGACTTATCTTTTTTCTCCGATCCATCTAGAGTGAATCTAAACAAGACACAACCACTTTCTCTTCCTGAAGATTCTTACCATCCCACTCTTGAAGTTACTTTTGATTTAAGCGTTTGTATAGATAAACGTAAAAAATCGTGTAATCGTATACGCTGCTTTAGAAAAGCAGATTTTAACTTATTAAATACGCTAATTTTCCAATCTGATTGGTCGGAACTGTATTTTTCGACTGATATTTCAGTAGAGACCAATATTTTTTTGAACACAATTAACTCCTTTTTTGATATTTGTGTTCCGTGCTTTTATCCAACATCCTCGAGTAAGCCGCCATGGTTTACAAGACAGTTGTCACGGTTAAAAAATTTAAAGTCAAGCTTTTTTAAAAAATATAAAAGCAGTAAATCGCCTTCAACTTTTTCCCCGCTACCTAAGAGCGCGGTCAGATTTTACAGTCTTAAACGCGAAAGTTATAAGCATTATTTAACTCGTTGTAGGGCTCAGTTTATTCAGAACCCCAAACAGTTTTATAGTCTTGTTAACACGAATCGTCAGTCTACCGCATTTCCAACTAAATTAACGTTTGAAAATGCTAGCGAAGATACCGACCAAACCATGGCCGATCTGTTTGCAGTGTTTTCAAACGACTTATTCACCTTCTAGACATAGTACTCACCTTTATCCTTACAACATTCCAAGTTCGAATGGTATCTTCTCTCCCTTTCTAAACGAAAGCTCACTTGTCAAGGATCTTTATTTAGTATAGCCAGTTTTCTCACCAAGTCCTGACGGCGTTCCCGCTTGTATTCTTCGGTTCTGTGTTAACTCCTTAACTCAAACTATTTTCACCGTCCTTAGAAATTTCACTCTTTCCTTCCATTTAAAAGGAATCTTTTATTATTCTCCTGCTTAAAAAGGGCAGCAAGTCTGATGCAAGCAATTATAGAGATATCTCTAAATTGTCGGCTATACCTAAATATTTCGAGAATGTTATAACTCCTCACTTGCATCATTCCTGTAGATCCGTTATTTCGCCTTTTCAACACGGATTTATTAATCGTCGTTGAACTACGATAAATTTGCTTGAGCTGACATCCTTTGTGGATGGATTTCAGGAAAATCTTGAAACTGATGTTATTTATACTGATTTCAGTATAGCTTTTGATTCAGTGAATCATTCCCTTCTGGCACATAAGCTTGACCTTCTAGGTTTTTCACCATAACTACTTAGTTAGATTGTTAGCTATCTGACTGACAGAACTCAAAGAGTCCTCTTTAAAACCTCCCTCTCAAACCCACTTCATGCCACATCTGGTGTTTCTCACGGGAGTCATCTTGGTCCCCTGCTTTTTATGCTTTTCATCAATGACCTTCCTCTGGTCATAAGTAACTCCCGTACTCTCATGTATGCGGATGATGTCAAGCTACCAATTTAAAGACGACCACTGTCACTCACACTTACAAGCCGAGCTTAATAGTTTTTATTCTTGGTGTTGTGCCAATTTTTTAAACCTGAACAGCTCTAAATGCAAGCTGATGACATTCTCTCGAGCCAGTCCAAAGAATGCTTCTTATACTCTTTGTGGTTGTACCTTGGAAAGAATAACCCTGGTTGATGATGTGGGAGTCCGTTTGGACCGAAAACTAAAGTTCTCCAATCATATTTCTAATATGGACAATAAAGCCATGGGTGTCCTAGGCTTTATTAAGAGATGGTCTAAGAATTTTGACGATCCTTATCTAACAAAGACCCTGTACATCTCACTCGTTCGTCCCATTCTTGAGTACGGTTCATGCGTATGGTGTCCCCAGTACACTATTCATAAGAAACGCATCGAATCTGTACAGATAAACTTTCTACTTTTTGCCTTACGTGGCCTAAACTGGGATGAAAATCTAAGACTGCCTTCCTATAATAATAGACTTCTTCAGGACCATGCTAGGGGTCTTATTTATTAACAACCTTATGCAAGGTGACATTGACAATGTCGCCCTTGTAGGGCAGCTACACTTCTCTGTCCCTTGCGTAATTACCTTCCACTAACTTTTCCTTATTGTAGATCGAACTATGCACTGCACGATCCGTTCAGGGTATTATGTTCGGACTACAATAAACTTCAACACGTCATAGCTAGTACTAACTCTATCGCTGCTATGAAGTCTTTAATTCTTGTCTATCTAGCACGTTATTAGTATTATTTTCTTCTTCGATATTCTATCTTTTGTTTGTATCTTTCATTTCTATTTGCATGCCGTGTTCTATTCGATTTTTCTATCCCTATCGCGTTAATTTCTCATCGTGTTTCTACTCGCCTGTCGGTCGGTTAGGCGGGGGGTGGACTTCGTCTGGGTTCCGCGCGCAACAAGCATCGGCTTGGTACCGTTGGACTCCTTCATTCACTACATTCATTGTATTAAAAAAAAATATTTTCTAAAGACGTCAATAGTTTAAACTTTAAAGCATTTGGTGCTAAGGAACATGCATAAATGTATTTGATTGGTCTATTGTAACATATTTGTTGGAATGTAACGATTGCGTAGCAGGCAGAAGGAGGCATCTCCAGCCCTATAAAGTATATATATTCTGATTCAGCAGCAGAGTCGATTGAGCCACATATGTCTGTTTGTATGTCTCTGAGACTAAAACAGTCATAGCAACCAAATTTAATCTTTAATTCTAACAACAAATGTAAGTATTGTTAAATTATATTTTCAAAGCTTCAATTGAGCTGCAATTTAAACTTAACAATCACAGTAGTGTGACAAACATAACAAATACTTGATTGTGAACGTTTTGTGGAAACTTCATTAAGATCGGAATGCAAATAATGAAGATATTAAGGATTTCAACTTCCGAGTATATATATTCTAAATCAGCATGACATGGGGAATCCATCTAGTCTGTCTGTCTGCCCGTCTGTCTGTTGCAATGCAAACTAGTCTCTCAGTTTTAAAGCTATCTTGATTAACTTGGGACAGATGTTTCTTCTTGTTGCACGCTGTAAATAAGTCGGAACGAGTCGGATCTGATCGACATATCATATAGCTGACAAACAAAATGTCGATAGATTTTTGTTATTTGTCAAGATATGATATCCAAATTTACAACATCGGCCTTTTTATACCCTTCGACGGTCAAAAAGGGCATACTAACTTTGTGCAAATGTATGCAACAGGCAGAAGGAGACCCCATAAAGTATATATATTCTTGCTCAGGATCACTAGCCGAGTCGATTGAGCCATGTCTGTCTGTCTGTCTGTCTGTGTGAACACACAGATCTCAGCTATTATTAAAGCTAGAGCCACTAAATTTGGCTAAATGATTTCTGTATACCATACGCTGATCAAGTTTATTTCAAATATTAGGAGCCACTCCCACCGCCCATGCAAATCAATATTTTAATTCTTAAGTTGATTTGTAAGCGGCGTATAAAAGATACAACTTTTCTACCTCGACATATATTAAGCTCATTATAAAATCTACGTATTATCCAAATTTCAATTTGGTCCGACAATAAACACAGAAGATATTCAAGAAAGTATGAGCATAACACCAAGTGTTTGTGTCAACTAACAAGGGAGGCATCTAGTGAGAATAATTTGGAAGCATGCACATGTATGGTATGTATGAATTTACCAAATCAAACTACACCGACTATAGTTTGAGTTCGATTTTAAAAATACTAACGCTACAGTCAGGTGCTGACTGTATAAGGCCATGGATTATCATATTATACCGTAATAAAAATTTTAATGGTATGGAATCGCCGCCCGAATATTATTAGAATAAAATAAATAAAAAAAATAAAATAATAAATAATTAATAAATGAAAATTCGCACCCGCCTCGACCGGGAGTTGAACACACGCACTCTCTCACAGCCGTCCGCCACTCTAACCAATCGACCATTGCCTCACTCCTCGGCCTATCGGCAAAGCTGCATGTGAACCAATTCTGTTACCATACAATGGAAATAAAAAGTTTAAAATGCTGTGTGTCTGACGAACTTCGGTATGCTTGCGTAAATTAGGTCTGCTTAAGTATAAATGTATGTTCAAAGTGAGTTTAATTCGTATCATATCTCACTTATTAATAGTCCGATTTAAATGAAATTTTCACATAACGCCCGCGGCAAAGTGTTTGTCATGTAAGATATACAACTTTGGTTGTTGAGCTAATATTGTAGTTTTTAAATAGTTATGACTGATTTACGGAGGCGGGAAGGGGCGTGTCCAAATGTTAAAAAAAACTTTGAGACACTGCAATATATACGTATGTTGTCGCAAAATTTGATGACTCTAGCTCTTATACTTTCTAAGATCCAGGTGTTCATACAGACAGACAGACGGACAGACAGACATGGCTCAATCGATTCGGCTACTGATACTGATTCAGAATATATGGGGTCGGAGATGCCTCCTTCTGCCTGTTACGCACAATTCCGTTCCGACAAACACAATAGACCATGAATTTTTTAAAAATCCATGGCCTAAAAATAGGTTCTGGATTGTTCGCTTTGTCAGGATGTTATAGACCGTTTTCGTGATTATCCCCGTATTTTACAACGCTTTCATTATCTCGGCAGACATTTCTCCAGGCACTATACCTTTGAGAACGGCTGGAAGGCCCTTAATGTTTTTAATTTGTGCGTGTAGTAGTTATTATTGTTTTCATTGAGATATTTTGAAAGTGTCCTAAAATTCCCTTCGGGTTTTACTTAAAGCTTAGTTTTGTGAATAGAGCCCTTTGTTTCGGGTATTATGTGGAAGTTGACTTTACCAATGAGCTCAATTATTTAGTAAGCCAGACAGTAGGGCTTTTCTCTAAAATGTAGATATATAGATGGATGCTTTTGCTTTCATCAGTGCTAGTTGCGTCATTAGTTCTAGTTGTTGGATCGTCATTATTATCTGCCAGAATTCCAAATCTGTTGGTATTATTTTGTATATCGATGGTTGGGTTCTGCGGTCTTTGATAAATGAAGACGAAGTTGTTTACTATCCAACAGCATTTGCTATTTCACGGGTCAGAAAACTTCAGATTTCTTTTGTAGGCGCGCCAGATGGGGAGACAAAGAACATTGTGTATCCGAAAACACTCTAATTAAATGGTTTAAGGAGAAGCGAAACAAGACGGGTTAGCTATAAATTAATAAAGATCATTGAAAACATTATCTTTGAATTCTATTGGAAAGATTTCTGCACCCAACGCTTTGTGAACACCTGCACAAGAAGCGAGCAGGCAGGTTTTCATATAATTTTATTTAGCTTTCCAAGTGTTTCGATTCATTTTAAACATTAATTATTCAATTAATGTAAATAATTAATTTAACTTCAATATAAATTTCATCCTTTACTTTTAGCTTTGAGTCGTCTGATTTTAGTATTTTTTTTTTTTTATTTAGAAATTGTTATATACTTGAACTATAATTAATAACTTCTAACAAAATATGAACATATTTACATACTTAAGCCTAAAAAACCAAGTTAAATAAATCTACTTGGCAGATTGGTTGGGTGAATTTGCTGAAGCTTTCTACTTGCCCGCAAGCACCGTATAGGGGTATATTTTTAAGAGTTTTCTTGAAAATTGGCTTGGGACTGATTTTAGTCGATATAAAAATAAATATTCGTGCGCAAATTTTAAACCCAGTGTTCAAATTTTGTACTCTATTTTTCGCATTTGAACCACACCAAATAAAAAATAATTACTAAAAAGTAACCTTTGACATGCTGGAAAGTTCAGGGAATGTTTTGTTCTGCATTCATTTTGGTTAGAAAACAGTTCCGACATAGTAAAGTATATATATTCTGAGTCAGCATCAACAGGGGATTCGATGTAACTTTATCTGTCTGTCTGTTGCAACGCACACTAGTTTCTCATCTTTAAACCGAGCAGGATCGGACCGATATATCGATCCATACAACCTATCGACCGTTTTTTTTATTTTGCAAATACTGTAGCCAAATTTGCTACATCGCAATTTTTAAATGATACGCATATAGAATTTCATTAAAATCGGACTACTCTAACATATAATTGTCATAGGGATAATCGGCCGATATGTGGGTTTTTTTATGAACTATAATGCCAATCAAAGATAGACAGTAATCAGCAAATACTTTTTCCATTTCATTAAAATCAGACAACTATCCTATAACTGTCATAGGAATAATACCTATAATAATTTTTTTTAATAAGTTTTACTATTGTAAAAGCGACCTTGTGATTCGATTTTTATCAATTAACGGACCCAGAAAGGGGTGTGGGCAAATTCTAAAATAAACATGATCTACTTGCAATATTAAGACATATTTTTACTAAATTTGATTGCCTTAGCGCTCATAGTCTGTGAAATCACGAACAGGACAGGCAGACAGACATGTCTATATCGATTCGGCTGATCAAAAGTAATATAATATATAATAATATATAATATAATATATATATACATATATAAAATATTGCCACATCTCCTTCTACCTGTTACATGCATATATGTTGAGTTTTATAGATACAATGGACCTTATGCCAAAATTTCGTGTTTCTGGACCATAGTGCCCAATGCACAATGACTAAAGGTGAGTGCTACAGACAGTCTGTTGCAGGGGTAAGGCAAGAGAAGCTGCTTGTTACAGCACATTAACAGTTGCCCGCCATTAATAACACTTGCGTGTGTGTGCGTGTATTTCTGCACGCGCATGTGTGTACGTATTTACTATATAAACATGCTTAAAAATAACGAACATTTGTCTTCTGGTTTATTACAGTGTTAAGTTAAGTTAACAGCAACAACAACAGCCAGGGATAATAATAAATAATCAATAATAACTGCCACATAGGATGCACATACAAACACGTGCACATACATATGTACATGCATACATACTGTAATAGGGGGCCTGTGCATACAAATGCATACACAGGCAAGCCAGCCTCTGTGTGTACGCGTGTGTGCAGCTGTGTTTGTGTAAGAGCGACAATAACAAACACGAGCACAAGGCCAAACAAACAAGCGGAAAATGTGCAAAAGGACCAAGCTCAAGGTTACAGCACTGCCCCGAGCAAGGCATAGACAAATGCGCAATGCGCTGCAAGCACAAACTGATTCAATTTAAATCGTAATTATATCTTAATAAACTACTTAATAAACTACCTATTCTGATTGTTTGCTGTAATTTTATTGCTTATACATTTATTATTAGTTTATAATTATTGCCTTAATTAGCTAATGCACTCAGCGCGCAATTGTAGCGCAATGAGGCCAAACAGGACAATGTCTTTAAAAACACACGCAGGCGCAAACGAGTCCACATTGCGTATGGGCAATAAGTGTATGTGTATGCGTGTGTGTGTGTGTGTGGCACGTAGTACTCACGTTTACAAATACACACGCCTCGTGCCTCGTGTACTACAACGGTTGTGCCTCCTCGCTCGGTGTTATTGGGTCGCTGGGTCGTGAGTCTCGCTCTCTGTGCTTATTTGTATCTATGACTATGTATATATGTGTGTGCGTGTGCGAGTGTGTGTGTGTCTGTGTGTGTGTCCGTGGGGCCATGGCCATCTGTCAGGTGGAGCCGAAATCGAAACCGATATCCGAAAGTTGTAAGCGGATTCACGGCGCCCGGCTCCGTCCGGCCCCGTCATTGTAATTTGACCAGCGAGCGACTCGGAGCTGTCTTCTCTAGCAACGCCTTTTGCTCTGCACTTTTTCCTTTTGTTTTTGTTCTTTTTCTTTTATATTTATTCTCGCTATTCTTCTTCTTCTTCTTCTTCTTCTTGTTATTGTTGCGGTTAACGGGAACGCGAACGTTAATAGAAGCGGGAACGTGTTCGCGTGTTGATATTGCTGTTGTTCTTGTTGTGTGCGTTTAATGTAAAATTTTCCGTGTAATTGCTCGCTGCGATAAAATATGAAAACGCAGCGTAGCGGCCGGCGCAACTCTTATTGTTGTTGTTATTTAATGGTGGAAAATTGAGCAACACCATCTTAACCCTTCCTGCACCTTTCTTATCTTTCAACGTGCCGCATGCTGCCTCTCTGTGTGCCTGTCCCTCCGTACTCGTATCCGTCTGTCTGCTGCCCTAACCACTTCCCTTGAGTCCAGCCACATGCAGCATGCAAATCACTTCGGCAGCCTGAGCTTAAGCAGACGCCTCGTGAGCCCAATTCGGTGATAAGATGATTTCATAGCGATGAGTGCGTGCTGCTTGCCGCGTGACACCAGCAAAGAAGATTTAGCTTAAATTTCTCTCTCTCTCTCTCTCTCTCTCTCTCTCTCTCTCTCTCTCTCTCTCTCTCTCTCTCTCTCTCTCTCTCTCTCTCTCCAATCCAAGTTTTATGTTTGTCGATCCGACACATAGTCGTAGTTTTCAATGGGAGCGTATTTGAATCCACATGCTCCAGCGAAAATTCATACATTCTAAACAAGTTAAAAACGATTTTCTTTTGAGGTTAAAGTGAAAAATGTGGTAAAAATCTGTTTTTTATATTTAGAATAGCAAATGTATTGGGATACAAAATGGAAAGATGTTCGATAAATGTATAAACTAACATTATAAGGCACTACAACCAATAAAACAAAAGCTTAATTTTAATATGTAATTTTAATATGTAATTGTATGTAATTTTAATATGCAATTAAGCTTTTGTTTTATTGGTTATCTGTCATACAGTCATACATACATACAGTCTGTCAAGTAACTCTTTAGACATACATATTTATGTACATAACATTAACATGTGCATTGGAGTAAAGAGTTACTCTTTACACATATGTACATTACATTAACATGTGCATTTGAGTAAAGACTTACTCTTTACACTTTTTGTACATGTTAATGTGAATGGTAGTAAAGAGTTACTTGACAGACTGTATCTTATAGAAATAGGTTAAATCGTGCTGTCGCTTATCTTCTCAACTCCAGAATAGAATTTAATGACAGCAAGAATACTTTATTTGACATAATATATAATTATATATATATATATGATAGTATAATATAATATATACTATATAACGCATACCATAATCGATGAAACTACTAATGTTGAATTTCCCTTTCCAGTTTAACATGAAACACATGTCATGAAATGAAATGCAGAATGAAATGCTGAAGTTTAGTTATAATTTTGGCATATTTCCGTTCTCGCTACTCTTATCACTCTTCAAACATGAGCTTCTTCAGCAGAGAAAACGAGTTGGTATTTTCCCGGTAGGATCTAGAACGAAATGTGTCAGCGATATTTATCTTCTGTTTCGCAATATTCCCCAGATTTCTATCCAGCTTTAAGTGCCGATTTAGGAAATTAGATTACATTTTGCAATTGTGAATGTCAAGATAGTTTCAATGGGTTTCAATTCTTGGAGAGTGCATACAGAAACATATTAAAAATTTAGTTAGGGCGTTATCAGATCTGCGGACCCGGTTTACGCTGGCTCCGGGGTTTTGTGGCAATGTGTTGTGCTAAATTTATAAATTCTTACACAGAAACGAGTCGGGATTATAGGGGACTATGCGTATAAAGCCCACATACCAGAGAGCGAATTATAACGGTGGCACACACACACGCCTGTGCACAGCAAGTTCGATAAACATGAATCCGTCGGTCAAGGAAGCAGTGACGTCTGAAACGGCTGGAACCGACCTGATAAGTGAGAGTAATAACAGCTCACTCCCAGTGTGTGTGTGTGTGTGTGTGTTTACTTATAATTGAAAGTGCATGATAAACGCAGTCGGAACAAAAGCAGCATCCATACATAGCAGCATACTTGTATGTCTTGTACATCGTTTGGATATTTGTACAGTGTATTTATGTTCCAAATATACATACATATATTATGTATTTATATAAGCGAGCAAATGAGCAACCTTGTAGTGTGGGTGAGGTTCGAAGCGATAAGAGAAATTTTGTTGCTTTGTGCGGGCTGTGGTGGTCCAGGGCGACGACAAGTCAAGATTTCAGTAGAAATAATTGTTACTTAGCATTCGCGCTTTATCAGGCGTTATCCTAATGTACAATACATATAAAGATGCATGTGTGTGTGTGTGAAGCCGCAAGCCGCCGTTTGCCGTTCTATAAAGCCGTCACTTTGCCTTAGCTAGCAGCAGTTAACATCGGTTTGTCGCCACAGTCGGGACACAGTGCCCTCGATCCTGCATAGAATTGAAGTCTCAAGAACTATATACAGTTCTGAAAATTTTTTTTCAACAATTGCTTGAGAACTGTACAGATATTTTTTTAAGTGATTGCGTCGTTTTTTTTGGATAAACGCGCAATGCGGATTTTAATATTGTTTGTGGATGTGCAAGCGCATTGCATGTGAGTCCCTCATTTGGCGGGTTTAGCTCCTCTACGATATTGCTAGCTGCCTTGTGAAGGGCTTACGTGTGATTGTAGACCAACTGATAATTTAAGTTTGGAAATTGAACAAGGATAATCCGGCGGCGAGTTTGAAAATTTGCGCCCACAGCGAACTGATAGTTACACTGACTGTAATTTAACAGAATTGCACCTCACTTAACAGCAGAGCTCGGCAGTGAGCCAACTGGGCATTACTCCTCACTTAACAGTGTGTGCTCCACACACCTGCACGAATTATCTGCGTTCTTAACAGAATCATCGATAATATGAACAGTGCCATCGATTGTCGTGCAGCTCTGTCTGGCTCCTAGAGCTAGAACAAAAAAAAAGAGAACGAAAAAAGGAAAACAAAATATAACGAAAACGACGAGGAAACAGCAGTGCGCAAATGTAAAATGCCGCTGTGATAATAAATCTGGACGACGCAGCGGCAGCCGCGACCCATAAGCTAAATCTACAACAACGTTGGCGGCGGCGTCGAGAACGCGACTCCTAACGCGCGTGTGTGTATATTTTTTGTTGTCAGTTGCCAATCGCTCATAGTGTGCGTGCGTGCGTATATGTGTGTGCATAACACATCGCATATGTACATCCATGCCCACATACATATGTATCTGTGTGTGTTATCAATAGAATAACTCGGCGCTTGCTACAACTTTGGATATTGCGGACCAGCAAAATTACCATACAATTTACACGCAGGTGCGTACCCCATTTGGCACGTTTCTTAGTACATATATTTACAACCCACACAGACATGCATACAGGCAGACTACGGCAATGTGTCAGTGTAGACGCGACGCAGCCGTGAAGAATTTTCGATTTTCCACTGCAATTTCACACTGGGCCTGCTCCGCGCCAGCCACATCCGCACACACAGAACACATGGGTACATGTGCATGCACACACACACACAGACAACGCTCGCGCAGGGCAACGCGAAACTTTCAAAGCAGACAGCCGCAGTAAGCAAAAAGTTTTTCACGCAAAATCCAATCCAATTGAGCAGCGCAGGGTAGTCGAACCAGCAGCAAAAACAGCAACAACAACAACATTGAAAAGCGCAGGGAAATGCGAATTACAATATGCAACAGAAATTAACGTGCGCTGTCTCAGTAGATGCGTCGCAAGCAGCCTATGCATGTGTGTATGTGTGTATCATGCTTTGTTGCTGTGTGCGTGATTTAATTGAATTCATCAGGCGCATTCACGCAAAATGGCGGCTCTCTCCTGCAAAGCAATGCAATGCGATCTTGGGACATGTAAAGCATTTGTTTTCTAATACATATTGAGCCTTTGGCTTATCTAACGCTTCAGACACAAACACACAACTACATACGTAGATGTGACTGCAGATGTTGGCAGCGGCGCGTTTGGGGCACACCATCAGCACATCTACTGCGAGTGTCCTTAATTCAAACATGCGCCGTTCCCTGCGCAACGTTATTCTTCTCTCTCCTCTTTCACCCATCTTCATACACACAGGGCGTATGTGTAACACACACACACAAAATGTCAGGTATTTTCATGTTGTGGTTTTCCTCTTTCCAATTCCAAGTGCGAATTCCAATTTGAATTTTTTTGGCTGACCATACGACGGGTATAGACAGCATGTGCGTAAATGTGTCTGTGTGGGTGTGTGTGTGTATGCATGGGGGTTGGTGAGCACTGCCCACCCTTGCTCTAAGGGCAGATACACACACAGCGCACAGCAGCCCGTATATGGCAAGAGCAACCAAAAAATTGTGTGCACATTGAATAGGACACCAGTGTACCAGAGTGTACAACCTCTTTGTAGGAAGGGGTTGTTAGTTTCGGTGTTCTCAGTTGAACAAGTACAGTTCCAATTGGGAAATGCTTTCAGCATTTACACACCAACACAGAGACAGACGGACAGACAGAGTGTTTTGTTTATTTTCTTCGTTTGCACAAAAATGAAAATGAAAAACATGCTATGTGCACACACAGACACACACACGCATATTTAGAGCATATTTCTGTACTCGTGTTCGGTTTGGGGTCTGGTCTGGGGGTCTGTTGGGTATTGTTGGGTGTGCGCCGTCGCCACCGCCGTCAGGGCCGCCGCATGCGTAACTTTATTTTTTTTCGCTGGGTTTGTTTCCCACATTTTTCCACTTTATAATCTTATTGTTGCTGTTATTGTAGACGTTTGCGTCAAGTACATGTGTGTCTGTGTGTGCGTGTGTGTGTGTGTGTGTGTGTGTATGTATGTACATGTGCACAGTACAGAAAGCTCTCTCTCTGAGCGAAAGAGAGAGGGAGAGAGCTATTGATTATTTATAATGTAGAGCGCAATGCCGAGCAGTGCCAGAGCACTGTATCGTTTCTCTGCCTGTGTGTGTGTTGGCGATGAGCGCGCTGACGCAGTGGAAGAGCTTAGTGCGAGTATGTATTGTTGTGTGTGTGAGTGTGTGCGTTTAGATAGAATTCTAGGCGGCGGGCGCATGCACTTACAAACAAATGCACGCATACACAGGCACAGAAGAGCATCCACACACACACACGCACACTCACAGAGAGCAGCGATGCAAGCAGCAGAAACCAAATCTCATTTCTATATGAATAAATAACACTCTTTCTTTCTCTTTCTTGAAATGTACATAAAAATAGACACATTCAATACAATAAAATCCAAAAGTGTGACCAAAGCGCAGGCGCCAAGTGTGACCCTCACATTTCCATACAAATGCAATTTTCTTTCTGGCTATCGGCCATATATCACATGTCTTATTATTGTTTTTGTTGTTGCACTCAGACAAAATTAAATTTAAAAACAAAAAACAAAAAATGTAAATTTCGTTGTTTGCTTGTAAAATGTAGAAATTGGCGCTGGCGCATAAAAGTTAAACAGTCGCCTTCACGCACTGCTGGTCACACTCTTATGCATTCAGGCCTCTGTGTGTATGTGTGTGTGTGTTTGTTTCGTAACTGCCGTGGAAAACCTTGTAGCATGCTTCTCAGCGCATATAACTGAACTTTGCGCAGCATTAGTCCAGGTCCACGGTCACACACTGATACACACACACACCAAAGCTTGCCATGTGTACATTGCGCACGCACCACCCAACAACAAAAACAACAACGACAACATGCGAGCAGCATGAACAGTGCTGGCCAGAAAATTCGACAGAGCTCGCTGCACTTTTCTGATAGAATTTTCTGCATAATTCCAGAAAAATAACCGAGAAAATTAAGAAATGTTGAAGAGCATTATCTTTTTTCTTTATTTACGACATTTGTTATTAATTTCTTATTATTATTCTAGCGCGATTAGTTTCAACATATTTTTATGGCGCTAGTCACTTTGATTTTATACGAGATTATAATTTGATTGTTTATAAGCCATAGATTTTAATTAAATTAAGATAAATAATTAATAAATACTAAAACTGTGGTAATTAATTAAAACTATTTACAACTAATTTTATAAAAACATTTTTATTTTAATTTTAAAACATTTCATAAAAATATATATTATATAATTAAATCCGCAATATTCAATTTATAATCTCTGATTTCTAATAAATTCTTTAATTTTGTATATAATAATTTTAGCAAATGGCAGTGCATTTTGCATATGTTTTTTGCCTTATGAGCGATCTCGTCAATCTTAAAATTTATACTGCATTTGCAGAATGCTTTGTATCTAAATAGATCTATTGCCCGGTTCCATCTGGTTTAACCACATCTCGAAGTTTTTGTTCATATAGTAAAAAGGCAAGAGTTTTTGCTAAAGAGAAGAAGAAATTGATCGACAAATTCTGTTGTTTTTTGATTTATAACATTTCAAAATTCATAGCTTTTGAAGCAGATAAAATAATTGATTTCAATTGCAAATGAAACACAATTGTTTAATATTTGAAATTAATTAAGAAACTCCCATTAGATGCTTATAGATTGTTAAATGTTAAATTTCTCTTAAATCGTGATGATATTCATTAAATTAAAAAATAAAAAGTACATATATTCATCTATTTGAGGCCGATTAACAGAAAGCGGCTTAATTATTAAGTAAAATCAGATAAAGATTTAAACACAAATTAACTTAACTTAGAATAAATTCGACTAAGCTGATTACAAATGAGATAAGATTTGTACCTATATAATTTGTAATTTAATCTGGTATTATAACAAATTAGATGATCTAAAATTTTATCGGAAAAATTCAATCAGATCGAAAATATCAATGAAAAGTGATAGAAAGACATGTTGTAGAAGAGTTCTTAGTCGAACAGCTTGTCTAGGACTCTGAAATAAATACTTATAGTTCATTGTAATAAATGTTAATACTGGACGAATATGTTCCACAAAATGAACCTATTGATTGAATATGTTCCACAAAATGAACCTATTGATTGCATATGTTCCACAAAATTAACCTATTGATTGAATATGTTCCACAAAATTAACCTATTGATTGGTGTTTGTCTTTTACTAAAATTAAATTAAATATTTGTCATTAAAGAGAACGCATTGGTAACCGTTACACGGCATGATGCGTCAGCGATTTCTCTCTGCCTATGGCTGTCCACTTTTTACGGCCACCACTGTGCTGTGCTGTCTGGCCGGCACGCGCAAGTGAAACAAGCTTACTCAGGCAACTACCCCGCACTGCCGTCGCCTGCCAAGGGTAGTTCCAATTCCACTTGGTGGTGGGTGGTGTGTGGTGCGAGCAGTGCATGCGTAGCCCTATGTGCCACAATACATACGCACACACAGGCACATGTTATGACGGATAACAGTGGAGAAAAACGAAGCAAACTGGAATTATTATTATGGCCCAAGCTAAATGCGTTTGCGTGCGCAGTTGTAGTTATTGTTGTTGTTGTTGTTGTTGCTGCTGCTTTTCACTATGCATTTTATTATTACCTTAACATTGCCTATGTGGGGGGATGTTTCTGATTCGCTTTTGGGGGTAGTAGCTGCGTAGTCCCGTTTTTCTGACGTCTCTTGCAGGCAGAGTTCTTCATCTACGCATACACACACAGATACAGCAAGGCGCACCTATCGTTGTCTCTCTTCCACACTCGAGAAG
This sequence comes from Zaprionus lachaisei, assembly GCA_018901815.1. Lineage (NCBI taxonomy): Eukaryota > Metazoa > Arthropoda > Insecta > Diptera > Drosophilidae > Zaprionus > Zaprionus lachaisei. The sequence goes on from JAEIFI010000663.1 coordinate 111,724, forward strand.
GAGGCGTATTAGGCTGGGCACGCATGTAACTGACAAGAGCTTTTGACCTGCCAAGAGCAGCTTTCGCAGAGCTTTTTTTCTCCCATTGCCGCTGAGCTTGCAAATCTTTGATTGGTTCTTTTTGTTATTTGAATACAGCAAGCAAAAAGGCTTTTTTCGTCATGTTTTATTTAATTTTTTTTTTGTGTGACCGTCTGCTCCAACAACAACAGCCACACACGCGCGCTTGCAAACTCACACACAGACACGCACACACATATGTGTACAGCAAGCACAGAGGCAGAGCTCTGTTGTAGTAGTACAACCATCTCTGTCGCACTTACACTTGCCGTCGCAACGGTTGCCGCCACCGTCGCCATCTCTCACGCGTCGCAAAGCGACAACGTCGACGCATGGGCGCAGTATTGATTTTTAACTGCGTCGACGCCGCCGCCGCCTGCGTCGTTGCCGTCGCTGTCCGCGTCCGTGTCACCGAAAATGCATGCACAGAGCGTCAATCCGTGGGGTGGTTTGGCGCAGTGTGGTCGCGCTCCCGGTTATGTGTCGCTCGCGTCGCGTTTGCTCTGTTTCTGTCTCTGCTCTTCTTCTCCTTCCTCCTCTGCCTCCGCTTGCACGTCTGTGCTCTCGTTGCCTTTGTTGTTGTAGTTGTACGTTCTGAGCAAACGCAAATAGAACGTCGACTGTGCACAGGCTGAAAAGGCACCAACCAAGGAGCAGAGCAGAGCAGCCGCAGCCGCAGTCGTAGCAGCAGCAGTAGCAGCAGTACGAGCAGCGAGAAGTACAACAAAACTGCTAAACAATAACAAAACAAAACTTGGCCGTATCAGTCAATCATATACCTTGCACTCTTGCGCTCTTCCGTTCCGTTCCGACCGCGATTCCCTTTCGAAGTTTTTTTTTTTTGTGCTCTGTGTTCTGCGTTTGTGTGAGAGTAAAAAGTGAGAATAATAGCAAAAAAGGCAAGCGAAATAAGAAATACAAAGTGAAATAACTATAAGCCTGCAGAATATCGTAAAGTTTATAAGCAAAAGCACAGAGAACAAAAGGAAAAAGTGAAAAGTTGAAATTGTCTGCAATGCGCAAGTGTAGCTGGGGTGCATTTTGTAGGGGGGATGGGGGTGGGTAGGAGAAGGGGAAGGGGAGAAATGCAGCTAAACTTGCTGAGACTGCGTGTTATGGCGATTTGTTTTTATTTTACTTCGATTATTTCGATTTCGAAATGTTGAATAAGTTAGCAAAAGTGTTGAACGAAATCAATTCGAATTTGTTGAAACGTTTCTCTCAACAACAACAATAACAAACACAACAGCAGGAGAAAGAAAGAGAGAGAGAGAGACGACGAGAGAGACGACAAAAGTTCACTACTCACCCACCGCCTTAAGGGAGGAAAGCCAAAAGCTTTTGTGAGCCAAAGGCTTTTTATTTTTGTTGTTGTTGCCTTTGTAATCAATCGATCAGTTTGAGCGACAGATAACAGAGAACACACAGTGCAGCAACGATAAAGTGACTTGAAGTCGAGTGTTCTATATAGTATACACTATATACATATACATATACAGTTCTTGTGATTGATGAATATTGAGTATTCTTGTGTATTAACTTTAGTATGCCATTATTCCTGGACTCTGTTCACCCACTTGGCATCTTAACTGTACTCCTCCTATGAACTGAACCTATCGTATACAAATTATTTACTTTGTAATTCATTGGGTTCACTTGTGTGTGCGTATCTATATACAACATTTGTACATTATATAAAGTCTATAGAGCTTATTGTGCTCTTGTTTTTGTTGTTTTCATTGTTTCCGTTCTGTTCTCGAATGTTGCGCATGCGCGCTTTTGACCTGATTCATTGCAGTAATGGGTTTTTTTTTATTGTTGTCGTTGTCGTGTTTTTTATTTCATTAGGCTGCATGCGCACACTCCGAGTTGTTGGCTGGTAACCAATGAGAACAGAAATGTTCTACACATAATTGTATGAAAGAGCATAGAGCAGTTTCATTTGTTCATTCCACCTACCAGAATTATTACCCTGCAGCCTGTTGTATACCCCAGATTTCCTTAATCTTCCACCAATATTATTTATAAAATCTGTAACTTATTTGTCAGCGAAATCTGTTTGCAAAATTCGATTTTGATCGATTGACGGTGACCTGAATTTTAAAATTGATCTTATTGTGTCTGAAATCAGACGGACTGTTGACGCTAATATAAAATCAAGAATATTATTCCCTTGAGAAGTTGGAGATGCCTTCTTCTGCGTGTCACATACAGTCATGGTCAAATAAATAGGTGTGCAAGTTGGTATTTTCGAATAATTAGTATATCATTTTAAAACAAAGTCTTGCCCAGATATACTTTTTGTTTTCCATAAACTAACACTATTCAAGTGTAAACTTAAGGACAAATGCAATGATTAGTTCTGACCAATATTCGTTTTCGGCTTCGACTTCGGCCAATTAGGATCCATGCCTGTATTCCAGAACAGATGGACACCGAATTGAGGCTTCTGTATCAGCTGAAACTAGTCGGCAACTTGCTTTGGTTTCAAATCTATCAGTTAGGATAGCTCGTAGGGGATCTCCTCTTGATCCCCACTTTAAATTTGTCGTCGAGGTGAAAATGTTAATATTATTTTATTATTATTAAACAGTCTAGTGCGAATGGCAGTACGAGGAATGTTTATCAAGCTAAATGCAATAAATTGCATGTGAAGATTAAAGAGAAAACACATTGAAACATTGAGTCCTTAGGTTGATGGCCCGAAGCTGCTTTTCATGGGAGTACCTGGTCCGTAATCTGGTAAAGGATTGATAACGGGAAAGCAAGATGTACTCCTTTGAGGAGCCTAGACAATTATCAGACTTCGATCCCATTTAATATCTCGGGGCTTAACTCAAGAAAGAGTTTTAAAGGACTTATTGTAGAAATAAAACAAAATTTTTGAAAACAAGCACCTGACCAAAACGATTTCTTAAATATAGAACTTACATTTGAAAGTGTATTTTGTGTTGCATACTTAAGAGTGCGGTTCGGAAATAAGTAATTCTTCAAAATTATTTATTCAATAACTTCTATGGTAATAATCCGATCGCAACCAAACTTCCAGCAATCATTTGGGCGTTATTTAATTTAATTTAAAAGATATTATGAGTGTTAATAGTTATCGATTCGGCTTTTATATATATATTAGTTACTAGCTACCTTCTAATGAATTTACCAAAAGGCAATACCTTTTGTGAGTAGATTATTCTCCTTATTTGTAGGTATATAGTGTCAGTTTAGAGGAACAATATACTATCTGGGCAATACTTTGTTTCAACAATTGTACACTGATAATTAAAAAATGCAAATTGGCAGACCTATTAATTTGAGCATGACTGTACATTGTCAAACTGGCTGGCACAAACTTACAATGTACCTTGTACCTCATGGTTAGCGAGTATCAAGAGCGTGTCGCTTCACTGATTTACATTGAATACTGGGGAATCCCTAAGATACATGGGAACACACAGGGATAAAGTGATGAACAACGAACTTATAATTACGTTCTCTCTCGCTCTCTTTCATTATAGCACTTGGGAGAATTGTAGGAGTTCTTTATCGCTTCTCAACTCGACGTTGATCTCCGCAGCTGCGTAGCCGAAGAACGTCACCAGCAGGAGCAGGAGCAGGAGGAGGGAGCAGGCAGGAGCAAGCAGCAAGCTGGCCACCACAAGCTATCGGCTGGTTGTGGCGCCGGCCGGCAGCCAAAGGAGCGCTGGCAATGTGGTCGTCACAAGCGGCGTCGCCAGCAGCGGTGGCAATGCGACAATTAGCAGCAACAACAACAGCAACAGCAATACAGTCACCGTTGGTGGCGGCCTCAATGTGACCACAATAACAACAACCAGCAGCGGCTCACAATCGCAGTCGACATCGTCGGGCGGGCAGAGCAATGGCACCACCTACAAGATCGAGATGCTGGACGATGATATACAGACAACGGACGAGGACGACGACGACCTGATCAGCAGTGAGGGCAGTCTGTACGATGGTGATCTCAATACCATAGCCGTCAACGACGATGTTGCCCACCAGCTGGCTGCTGCTGGGCCAGTGGGCGTGGCAGCGGCTGCCGCCATTGCCAGCTCAAAGAAACGCAAGCGGCCGCACTGCTTCGAGACGAATCCGTCGGTGCGCAAGCGACAACAGAATCGATTGCTACGCAAGCTGCGTGGAATCATTTACGAGTTCACCGGCCGCGTCGGCAAGCAGGCTGTGGTGCTGGTGGCGACGCCGGGTAAACCGAATACCAGCTATAAGGTGTTCGGTGCCAAGCCGCTGGAGGATGTGCTGCGCAATCTGAAGAACATTGTGATGGATGAGCTGGACAATGCGCTGGCGCAACAGGCACCGCCGCCACCGCAGGAGGATCCTTCGCTGTTCGAGCTGCCTGGCCTGGTGATCGATGGCATTCCGACACCCGTGGAGAAGATGACGCAGGCGCAGCTGCGTGCCTTCATACCGCTGATGCTCAAGTATTCGACGGGGCGTGGCAAGCCGGGCTGGGGCCGCGAGTCGACACGTCCGCCCTGGTGGCCCAAGGAGTTGCCCTGGGCGAATGTACGGATGGATGCTCGCTCCGAGGATGACAAGCAGAAGGTGGGTGGGGTGGGTGTTCAACAGCCAACCCCAGCATATTGAATAGTGTCTTATTAATCGTCCCTTTCCCCACACGAAACCTAAACAGATTAGCTGGACGCATGCGCTGCGCAAGATTGTGATCAATTGTTACAAATACCACGGACGGGAGGATCTCTTGCCCACGTTTGCCGACGACGAGGATAAGGTGAATGCGCTAATCTCACAGTCGGGCGATGAGGACGAGGACATGGAGCAGTTATCAAACACGCCGACAATACAAACGGTGCAAACGGTGACGCCGGCGGTGACCACAACCACAAGTCAAGTAAGTCAATCCCTCGAGAATACAGAAAAGAGGATAGCGAAGAGCGACGTCTCTCTCTTTCTATCTTACATTCTCCGCACACACCGCATGGATAATTCAATGCAGAAGAGAGCCTTATGAATTCTGCTCACTCTCTTATCCAATTGAATTATGTATGCAGTGCTTGATGCTCTCTCCCTCTGCTCTCTCCTTGATGTGGCTGGGTTCCCATCAGTCTTGCATTCCTTTCTAATAATCTTTCATTGCTCACACACACACACACACACTAACACACACTCACACCCATTCACACACTCATGATTATAATGACACATACAAACATGTGCAACTGCAGCCGCAACAGGTTAACGTGGTGAAGATCAATAGCGCCGGCACAGTGATCACCACGCACACGGCCCAGTCGAACACGCCGGCACCAACAATAATCCAGAGTACGAACAATCAACACGTGACCACAACGGCCACGCTGCCGGCCTCGACTAAGATCGAGATCTGTCAGGCGCCGGCACCGCAGCATCACCACCACCACCAGCAGCAGCAGCATCACCAACATCTCCATCACACCTCAACGGCCAGCAACACGACGGTGCACATACAGGCAGTGAGTCAGGCGCAGCCGCAGACGATTCAATTGACCACGGCAAGTGGCACTGCGACAGCAACGGCAGTGCCAACGACTGCAGCGGCAGTGAGTGCATCGGTTGCTGCAGCAGCGGCAGCAGCACAACAACAGCAACAGCAGCAACAACAACAGCATCAGCAGCAGCAGCAGCAGCAGCAACAACAACAGCAACAGTCAAATGCCGCAGCGCAAACCGTGACTGCGCAGCAGATCGCCAATGCGCAAGTTTGCATCGAGCCCATTACGCTCAGCGACGTTGATGTTCGTACTAATCTCTCAGAACTTGTAACTAAACGATTTCTAGTTGATAATGACTCTCAGGCTAAGCTCTGCAGGGTATATTACTGGGTATTATGCACAATTCGAATAGATGCCAGGACTGTCTGGGCGACTATAAGAGCCCCCATTAATCGATAAAAACCGAATTGCAAGTGTAATTTTACTGCAGGACAGTTCAGTTTTTGGTAAAGACAATAACTATCAATGGCCAAATGATTTCTGAACATTTGGTTGCGATCGAATAATTAACATAGAAGTTATTTAAGAAATCATTTTCAGAGTTACTTATTTCCAAACCGCACTCTAAAGTATGCAAGACAAAATACGCTAAAAATAGTATATACTTCTATTATTTATTTATTTAAGAAATCGTGTAGCCTCGTGCTTGTTTTATATTGAAGATGTGCCTAAACAAATTTAAATTTCGATCAATTTTAGCGAAGATTCTTTAAATATTTGTTTCCCAGTCATGTTCATTATTATAATTCACAAACTGATTAAAGCTAGATAGGCGAATCGATAAACCAGGATTATAATTTCCATATACATGTGTCGATTTTTAAATCATTTAATACAAATCCTATTCAAAACACTTTATTGAGAAACAGAATTGTGGACAGCAAAATTTCGAATGATTGTTAAAGGACATATCTGTCCGGAAAAAGGCTAACCTGACAGCCCTGGTATATACCATATAAAACCCAGTTATGTTATATATAACTAAATAGACCGTGATAGGTCAAGATGTCTTGTGCATAATGCCCAGGCCCTGTTTTTAAGTTCCTTGTAGAATTAATTTGTTTTGCTTTGATTTGATATTGTTGTTTCATAACTTTTGTTTTGAGGTTAAATTCACTCAATTGATCTGCCTTATGTGAATTATGTTTTAAATATACTTTATATTATATGATACATTAATACTATTCGATGTTTATGCTAATACCAATTAATATCTAACTTCATTTCCGTTTGCCAACGATTTTGATATGATTTTTCTATATATTTTTGCCATACGTTTTTTTTTTTATTTTGTTCTCGTTTGCAGCCACTTTTTAACTTGGTTTTCATTATATGCTATCACATCCCACAACAACAACAACAACAACACACACACACAATTAAAGCACTCACACACATGTAAATACACACACATACACATAAACACTCGCACACATGCACACAACCGCAAGATCAAAGCGATCTCGAAAAATAAATATATATTATTTTTGCACCATTTTTATTGAAATTTTTGTTGAATTTTCTTGTAATTTTGTTGCATTGTCTCCATTTTTGTTTCGTTTCTTATTTCTTGTTGTGTTTGTTTTGTATTATTTATACCCTTTGACTGACTATGAACTTTGCTCTCTACTTGACAGTACACCACGCAGACCATGTTGTCGCAGAACGCCGATGGCACCGTCTCCTTCATCCACGTGGATCCTAACAATCCCATTATAACGCTGCCGGATGGCACAACGGCACAGGTGCAGGGCGTGGCAACGGTAAGGGGGGCTGGGAATCCAGAAACGTGAAACCACAATCTCATAATGCCTTCTCTCTCTCTGTCTCTCTCTCTCTGACGTTCAGCTGCATCAGGGCGAAGGCGGTGCCACCATTCAAACGGTGCAAAGCCTCACCGATGTCAATGGCCATGAGAATATTCCTGTGGATTTAACTGAAGCGCAAGATGGTCAGATCTTTATAACCACCGAGGATGGTCAAGGTGAGTACGACACACCGAGGCACATACAGACTCAGTCAACACACATCTCCTCTTTTTGCAGGGTATCCTGTGTCTGTGAGCAATGTCATTTCCGTGCCCGTCTCCATGTACCAATCCGTCATGGCCAACATGCAGCAGATTCAGAACAGCGATGGCACCGTTTGCCTGGCCCCGATGCAGGTAGATAGCAGCACCACCACCAACAACAACAACAATAGTAGTAGTTGTAGTAGTAGTAACAACAACAACAACAGCAACAGCAACAGTGTTGCACGTGGCAGCAGTAGTGCTTCTGGTGCTGCCACAACGCTGCTCGGCATTCCCGTTATCAATGCCGGCGCAATGACGCTAACAAGACGCAGCAATGTGGCAGCTACTGTTGCTGCTGTTGCAACAACAACAACTACAGCAGCAGCATCGGCAATTACACTGCAAACGCCGCCGGGCACACGCTTCTATTTGACTGCAACTGCCAATGGCAACAGCAACAGCAACAACAATAGTTCAAGCTTCAATCTAGCCAGTAGCAACAGCAACAACAACATCAACAATAATAGCATGCTTACTAACAACAACAACAACAACAGTGCCAAAATGCCAATGCCAATTATGTTGCCATCGACGTGTCGCAGCACAGCGCAGAAGCGTCGCAAATTGGCCGACAGCAGCAACGGTAGCAGCAACAGCAACAGCAGCAGCAACAATAGCAGCAAAAAGTCAGCGGCAACTGTTGTTGGCGCTGGTGCTGCTGCCATACGCTGCGTGGACAGCGCGAGTCTAACAAACGCGGCCAGCATGCAGCTGCAGCTGACGGCCAAGGCGATAAAACAGGAGCATTTGGAGTAGACTTTTACAAGACACTGTACACTATACTTGCCACACATACACACACTAATCGATTAGCCCCCAACCTTAGACCACAAGCTAACAGCTGCACTCATTTAATCTAGTCAAAGCGGCGCTATAAGCACACACACACACACACACACATACACTCACACACACACACATACACTCACACACACACACACACATACACTCACACTCACACACACACACACACACACACACACACACACACACACACATACGCACAAACCAATGTGAATGCCAACAAAAATAATACCAAAAAACAATGAAAAGCAGCAAAAAAGTAAATGATAAAAGAAAAATAACAAATATTCTTGAATAAAGCAAGAATATAAACAAAATATGTAGAACATAAATTAGATACTTACACTAACACACACACGCCCCCTAACATGAATTTAACCCCCTAACATGCAAAACCAAAAGAGAACATTTGTAGATAATTGAAACATTGAAACCAAAAGCACAAGAGAAACGCAAACAAAAATCTGTTCTGTTCCTACACATAAATTGCAGAATTTGTAGAATACTATATTATCATTATCATTATCTATTATTATTATTTAAATTATGATTATCATTATTTAGTTTGTTTCGCAATGAATAATTGTAGCGATAGTTGAACGAAACACAAGCCAAATATTAATTTAGTTTAACAAAGTTTGTAACAATTGATTTCACTTAATTATTATCATTATTATTAGTTGATTGTTTCTACACCCCCCTTATGCACCCCCCTTTTTTTGTTCTGTGCAATCCAGGAAACAAACACAATAATGTTATGCAATGTTTTTTTTGTAATTGTTAGTTTAACTAGACTGTATAAGTAGTTGGTTTAGAGTAGCATGGAAGGAGAAGTACGAGTATGCATATGGAGAACCTCGGGAAAAGTCTTAGTCATCTTGTTGAAGTCGTCCAACGTAGCCAATTTGCATTGAAAATGTAGCTGAGATAATATGCGTAATAAAACTAATAACCTAACCCCAAAAACACCGCCCACATTTTGCCATTGGAGATAGTGGAACGTACAAAGAATCGAGAATATATAACCAATTGTGAATGTATTGTACATATACAAACATATACCTATATATTGTGTCGTATTGCCAGAAAATTGAGTGCGCACAATGAATTTATGTTGATTACATTATTATTATTATTATTATTATTGTGTTTTAATGGTTTTATTACTGATTACGTTTATTATTATTATGATGATGATGTATAATTATTATGATTATGATTATGCTAATTGTTTTAGAGAAAATTTTAATTACGTTTAAGCGCGATGGAACACGAGTGCGAATCAAGTAAAACCGAAACCAAACAAATCTATTGAATAAATCCTTTTTTTGTTGTGATCTTATGATTTGTTGGCTTTCTTTTATTTATACGATACTTTTTCAATTTCATATTTTATTTCGCTTACTTATATCATTTAATCAGTGCAATCACATCTTTTTTTTTTAGCAGCTCAGTTGTTTATTTAAAGGTCTGCTGATCTCATAATTCCTTTATTTGTTGCCTTGTTTATCGTGAGTATTATTTCAACATATCCTGCGATGCGGCTCGACAATCTTAATGAATAATTCACACACTTTAGAACTTATGCAATCTTGGAAGATTCCAATTAACGATCCCTTTTGTTTCCGCTTCCCTAGGTGGAGAACGGCGATCAGCTGGAAACGATAACTGTCTCGCCGGGCATGCACCAGATGATGATACAGGGCGGACCCGGCCAGGAGCCGCAGCTAGTGCAGGTAGTGAGCCTTAAGGATGCAACGCTACTGAGCAAGGCCATGGAGGCGATCAGTTCGGGCAACGTCAAGGCCGAGGATACCATCATAATGGAACAATAGAAAGCCGCAGATGAAGTCGGACAAATGCAATTGTGGAATATTATATAAATATATATCTTTATGATCTCCCAAAATCACGCATGTAAATGCTTGACGATCCCAACACAAACACACACACACTCATAGAATTAGTGCATTTTTTGATACGATACGATTGCGCACATCATATGTACCCACGAAGAATACACATTTGCGTTATATATACGTACATCGGGTGTATATATGCATCGGGCGCAGCATATCGACAAACACACGACGCATAAACGAAAATATTTTATAAGTACCTGAAAGGTGTTGCTAAACAACAAAAGCAAAAGAAATTCTCATTTAGCTATGTTCCCCTTCCCTCACCAACAACTATCAATATCCCTCCCACTTACTTGTATTGTGTTCTAGTCTACAAAAAAAAAAACAAAGAATATTTTAAATACTCATCAATTCTAGTCATCAAATTTCCAGTCGTACATCTAAATATATATTTTTTTTGTGTTAACGTCTTCTCATAGAATAATAATTGATAAAAAATCTAAAAAATATACACATATATAGTATATATTAATATAAATATTGTATATGCATATGTTCTTAAATTTAGTTTTAAATCAATTTTTGTCCTCATCGTAAATAGTTCAATTAACATCTAAGGCAAAATTCGAACTCAACTAAACTCTTCTATTCCGATAACAGTTTTTGGGGGACCCAAATATCAATGAGACTCCGCATGCACTTACTCATACCTATATTCAGCCTATAGATATACGCCTTGCTAATGTATTTATATAAACATCAATAACCCTCACACATGTTTGAATATTTGTATACCTATATACAATACATAAATAGCAATTCTACAGAGTTACTTGTATGTATGTTATGGGCTCTGCCACAAACACTCACATACATACGCATACACACACCCATACCCACACATTTACACACTCTAAAATCGCATTTGCATCTTGCAGAATCACCTAGTCATAAAGTTAAAGGTAAATAGAATATGATAAAGACAGTACTCATAATTGATCTTAGGCCAAAAAATAAAGTTAAACAAAAACGAAGGGTATAACAACCACAAGAACAAAAGGAAAAACCATGCAATGTAAACAAGAATTCACTTTAAATTTAATTAATATAATAAATAAATAAACTGTATACATTAAACGACGAGCTTGTTTTCTTTCCTTTTAAATCTTGACTGGCATTCCGACGATTTCATACTCTTGCATCTTTCAATTTTCACCGATTGTTCCTCTACTAGTAATACTTATATTATACTACTGAGTTTTATAATGTACTTAATATATACATATGTATAGTATAACAGCTATAAAAACTCCAATCGTAAAGCTATAACGGTATTATAACTTTGTGCCGCTCAAAAATGTATGTAACATGCAGAAAGGGGCGTCTCTGACCCCACAAGCTATATATAATGTATTCCTAATCAGTATCTACAGCCGAATCGATATAGACATACATACAAAATACGCTAAAAAAGAAGTTATATACGATATTTAAATCGTTCTGCTCAGGTGGGTAGCGGGTATATCACAGTCGGTAAGCTCGACTGCTCCTTTCTTACTAGTTATATCAATTTTCAATGGTCAAAAAAGGTGAATACTACTTTGTGTAATGGTCTTCTATACCCTTCGACCATTGAAAATGGTCAAAAAAGGGTATACTAACTTTGTGCAAATGTATGTAACAGGCAGAAGGAGGCGTGGGAGACCCCATAAAGTATATATATTATTATCTGTTTGTCCGGATGACCAGATGAACACACAGGTCTCAGTTATTATAAAAGCTAGGGCACCAAATTTGGCATGAAGGTATATGTGTACCAGGCGCAGATTAAGTTTATTTCAAATGTTAGGTGCCACTCCCACCACCCCCGCAAATCAATAATTTTGTTTTTGAACTCTATTTGTAAGCGCTGTATAAAAGATACAACTTTCTGGCTTCAACATATATTAAGCTGAAGGATATATCTACGCATGCTCAAAATTGCAATTCGATCGAATAAACACAGAAGTTATTTGAGAAAGTATGTGCATAAAACCAAGTGCTTGTATCAGCTAACAAGGGAGGCGGGCGAAGCGCGAGCGCCATCTGTTGGGAATTATTTTAAAGCATGTGCATATGTATAACATATGTATGTGTATGAATTTAAGAAATTAAACTACACCGAAACATGGGTCGAAGGGTATCCCACTGTCGCGTGTCGCGCGACTGTTGCTTTTCTTACTGGATTTATTTTGATTTACTATCGATCATTTACTGCATCAAGAGCTTATTTGTTGATTTCAAGAGATTATAAGTTTGATCTGCTGAATTTGAATTTATTATTATGATTATTTATACCAAGTAAGGATCTGTAACGAGTTGAGGAATTGATCTTGCTGTTATCTAATGATCTAATGATCCTACAAGTAAGGCAGAGGATAAACAAGTCAGTTTTGAGTGTTTTTCTTTATTGAATTTTGTATTTTCATTATTGTTTATTGCTGTTTTGTATTATTTGTAGATTACAGGCTATTGTATTTAACTGCTAAGATCATTTGTAACGCGCTTTGCTTTATCGTCCTTATCTGTTCTAATGTAGATGTATAGTATATTATATGTATATGTATTACGTAATTATCATTGTCGCGTATTATAATCTTGCGGTGTTTTGTTATTGGTTTCATAAATTAGATGGTACAAAAGATCTAGTCAACAACATACGCAAAGAACACAAAACGTACCATATACAAATAGATATATAGTACATGCATATTTGTATCTATATACACATTATAAGTATGTATTAGTATTACAGTAGCACTACTGCTGTGTAGTGTCTAAGTGTGTGTGTGTGTGTCTGTGTGTACGTGTGTGTATTCACACAACCCGAAAGTGTTTTTAGAGCACAACTCGTTCAAAAAATAAACAATTTTACATTTGGCTTAAGCTAAAGATTAAGTTTACACTACGCACTAGACAAACGAATGAACGAACGAAGAATTAAAGCGAGAGAAAACCAAAACAAACAATGTACAAAATAAAATACAAATACGAAAAAAAACACTACACTAAATGTGATTAATAATAGCTACAAAAATATATATATATACCATATAGAGTAGTATATATATGTAAATTTCGCTATGCAACAAAAGGAGCTAACTGATAAGGCAATCCAATCCAATCCAATCCGAAACCGAATCTAGTCGAGCACAAACAGCAGGTCGGGGCGGGGAGGGCGCGGGGGCGTCGACGGGGCCTACGGGGGTTGGGGGCGATCAGGTGTTAGCTGGGATAGCCTGTGTTATAGCCAAATTAAAACGTAGTTGAACAAATTTGGTGATGGGGAAGGGGGAGGTAAGGGTAGCTTGATTTAAATACAAAAATGCACAAAGAAGCGAGGGGAAGGTGGAGGTGGAGGTAGAGGTAGAGGGGGGAAGAAAGTAAATTGTATTATTATAATAACACGACTTTCATGTTTTATAGCTCAGTGCTGAGTGCCTTAGGGTATTTTCTGGGTCTCGTGTATTACTGCGATCTAGTAAAGTTGAGTATTAGTTATATGTGTAGTTGTGTGCGGCGTGTGTGTGTATGTGTAGTGTGTGTGTATGTGTGGTGTGTGTGTGGTTTATCTAGTTTTCTGCCAAGTTTCAAAAGTAAAATTCTTTGTTAGAATACTTTAAAACTAAAATCTCTAAACTCTCTCTCTCTCTCTATCTATCTCTTTCTTCTGCGCGCGATCTCTCTCTCTCTCTTTCATGCTTTTTAGTGTGCTTAGAGTCTGTTAAAATTTAATGAGTTGCTTTGCTTATAACAAAATGATTTTGTACTCTCTTCGCACTGGGTTTGTATAGAGTTGCTTGGACAGTGGAAATGGCGGGAAGGGGCAGGGAGTGGAAGGGGTATGGGGTGTGGGGTATGGGATAGGGGGAGAGGGTGGATCTGGGACCGCAGTAGCTTCAGCACTGAGCTATTCTCGACTTAAATAAATAAAACATTGAAGCTAATCCGAAAAAGGCAAAACGTTCACGCATTTTGCAACACTGGCATTCAATTCACACACTAGTTGCTGCTGCTGCTTCTGCTGTTGCCGCTTTCACTGGACGTTGTCGTCTGTTTGGTTATCACTGAAACGGGCGCCGCTGTCGCCGTCGCATTGTACTCGCTTGTGATGTTGACCAGCAGCTGCTTCTGCATCTGATGCTCCAGCATGATGGCGTCCATCTGGCGCTCGAACTTGGGCAGCAGCGCCTTGCGCTGTTGCTGCTGGTAGAGCGTCTGCGCCTCCTCCGCAATGGTGACCAGCTGCGTGTCGAGGCTGCGCAGCGTGTTGTTGAGCGCTGCCTGCAACTGCGTTGGCGGCGATGTTGCTGGCGTTGCTGCCACAGCCGTCGCTGTCGGCTTTGTCGGCGTCGTCATTAGCCTCTGCAACACACTGACCCGTGGCGCAGCTGCACTAATCGACAACGGAGCCGGCGGCGGCGTTGAGCCATCGCTATTGTTGGCCTCGTCCGGCAGCTCAAGGCTGCTGGCACTGCCCGGCGACAGTGTGGAGCTCTCGCTGAGGCAACAGCTCAGCTGCCTAATGACACCCGAGGCGGGACTGTGTTGCTGCTGTTGTTGCTGTAGTTGCTGCTGTTGCAGTAGTTGCTGCTGCTGCTTCTGTTGCTGGTACTGTAGATTCCGCGCAGATGTCACATTCACCACATCGACAGACTTCGATATCGAATGCTTGACATGTCCCGGCGCCGGGGGGACCAGCGCCAGCGCCTGTGACTGTGACTGTGCCATCGATGGCGAAGGCGCCTGCTCCTCTAGCGTCATTGTGGCGTTGCTGGATTCCGGCGAGCCACAGCAGCCAGTATCGTCCATGGCATCCATCATGGTCACATCCCCACCATTGTGCGTCGCTGTGGCCTCATGACTGCCGTGCTCCGTCGTCGCCGTACCGTCGGCGGACTTTTGCAGGTTCTCGATCAGATAGAGGACAATGCGCTCCAGTTGCTGGGGTGCACGCGAGGCGGGCAGATCGGGACTAGTATCCGTGGGTATATCGGCCTTGATGATAGTCGAGAACTTGTTCTTCATCTCCTGCACCTTCCGCTTGCCAGCCTGCTCGTCCAGCAGCGTGTTGACGCAGAGGAAAGAGTGCACCTTGTTGCTGCTCTTGTCGATCTCAAGGAATCCCTTCGATTGCAGGTAGATAAAGTGTCCGTTCCGCGACAGCAGCCTGTAGCAGCTCTCGCCGTAGTCGTTGTTGCAGTCGTACATCTGTCGCAGCGCCACAATTACCCAGCGCACATCGTCCAGATGCATGAAGCTGAACGGGCTCAGGTTGCGCACCTGCAAGCAAAGGGAACACACATTACAGCCATCGGACATTGAGAGATAACCAGACTACAGACTACATAGATAACATGCCAGATATGCCTCCCGTCTCTCTCTCTCTCTCTCTTCTCTCTCTCTCTCTCTGTTCTCTGTTCTGCCTTCCTTCCTCCGCCACTTACCTCATCCTTCATGTAGCCTGCCACAATGCCAATGCGCTGATCACAATCGATGATGCTGCCGTCGATGAGATGCCGCGTGCGGTACTCCAGCTGGTACGGCTCGGGCTGGCGGCACAGCAGACTCAGGTTGGGTGTGGAGGAGCTCTCGCGCATGACCCGCGCCATTGCCACCAGCACGATATCGTTGCCACTGATGCCATGTAGCGCTGCCTGCGCGATTGCATCATGTTGCGGCAGACAGGGCGGCGGTAGTGTTGACGCTGACGACGACGATGACGCCGCTGCCGAGGCAGCTGCTGCTGCCGCAGCGAGCATATTGTTATTACGCGATCGCCTTATCAGCTGCGATACGATTGGGTAATTGGCAGCCGCGCCACCCGTCACCGACGAGTCGCTGCGCCGAAAGCAGCCATCGATCTTGACCACCTCGTAATGACGCGTTGCCTCTGCCCGCGTCGAGGCGCGCGCCAGCCGAACTGTGAAGCAGCGTCGATCGGCGCGCAGACGCTCATCGATGGCGGCCAAATGGGCGATGGTCTCGGGGCTGGGGGGTGCGTGTGCGGCGTGTCTCCTCGTCGTCGTCGTCGTCGTTGTCCTCGTCAGGCTCCTCGTCATGCAGCTGCAGCTGGTCGTGCTGCTCCCGTTCCTGGTCCTCTAGCTGTTGCAGTTCCTCCTCGTCGTCGCTAGCCGATGTTGACTGCGATTGCGAATGCGACTGCTTGCGGCGTCGCTGCTGCTGCTGCCGGCGATGCTGCTGGTGATGTTGTTGCTGCTGCTGTTGTTGTTGCTGATAAAAGAGCGTCTCAATGTCACGCGGTATGAGCTGTTGTCGCAACAGTGCCTGGTCATCGGGATGGGTTATCTGCAGCAGGTTCTGTCCATACAGATCCGACTGGCAATGGCCGAGGAGCTGCTCAACGCTGCCCGAGACAAGCACTATCTGCCCGTTGCAGGTGAGCGTCAGAAAGAAGCTGTCGAGCAGCTGCATCAGCTTGTCCGTCAACTGTGGCGTATCGCCAGCGATAAGGCTATTCCCGGTGTGCTCAGCTGCGGCTCCTTCTCCTCCTCCTCCTTCACATACTCCTCCTCCTACGCCATGATTGCTGGCATTGCCATTGCTACTCCCATTGGGCACCTTGAGGTTCAGCTTGCGCCTGCGTCGTATCGCCGACTTGCCAAAGACGTACTGCAGCCGCAGCCCGTGTGTGGCGAATCGCAGCACGGCGGTCTTGTCTAATCGCCGCGTCGACTCGGCTGCATGGGGCACCATTGTAGCCAGCTCCTGTATGCTGGCATTGAGCTTGTCCCGGCGCTGCTTCTCCGCGAGATTACGCGCCTCTCGTCCGTTGGCAGAGGCGCCGTTGGCATCGCTTGACTCCGCATCAGCAGCGGCCACAGCGGCGGCTGTTGTCATAACTGCGACGCAGCCAGTGTCGCCGCCGCCACCGTTGCTGCTGCCGTTGACTGTTGCTGCGACTAGTGCTGCCATTGCGCACGTTGTTCTGCTTCTCCTTCTCCTTCTTCTTCTTCTTCTTGTTGTTGTTATTGTTATTGTTATTGTTATGTATGGAAGTGTGTAATTGTTTGTGTGTGTGTGTTTGTGTTGCTTTTATGTTGTTGTAATTCGTTAGCTTATTTTGATTCTTACGCTTGTGTTCTCATGGATTCCGAATTTGATATCGAATTCGCTTTTCTCCATGCATTTGTTTTTCTTTTTATTATTAATTGGCGCGCTGCGGAAAATTGTCACTCTCCATAACTTAGCGGCCCCTGCCGTCGTCGTCGTCACTGTCGCAGTCGCTGTTTGCCTCTCAGCGCTCAGCTCTGTTTGCGTTTTTTGTTAATATTTTGAGCGTATTTTGTTGCTATTTCTTTAAAGTTTTCAAGGTCTTGCTTGTTCTTGTTGTTGTTGTTGTCGTAGTCGTAGGTGATGTGGTTGTTGTTGTTGCTGCTGCTGCCGTAATTGTTGTTTCTGTTTTCGCTCACTAATGCTGCTGCTGTTAACCACCTTTGGGCTATGTGCGCGGCGGCCCCCCTCCCTCACTAACCATTCCTTCTCACGCAGCGTATGTTATTTTCCGTTTAGTGGAATTTTTTTTTTTTTTTGATTGCGTTGCGAATCTCAATCTCCTTTGCGTTGTGGCTCAGCAGTGTTGTTGTTGCAGCTACTGTTGTTGTTGTTGTTGCACTTATTATTGTTTTCGTATTGTTGTTTTTGTTGTTGTTGGTCACCCCGCACAGCGTAGACCAGACATTGGCTATTCTATAGAACGTCAGTGCAATTAGATTGAATATCACATACACCGTTTGCACTATTTTGTTTATATTAGTGATTAATTGTTTATTAAACAATTATGTAGCTCGGCGACAGTTGTAGCAAAAAAAAACGGATGCATATCGATATATCGATACAGCTGATAACCTATCGGTAGCAAATTTAAGTGGTTCCGTTTGACGTTAACAAACTGCAGTTCATTTACAATATATATAAATAAACACAAATACAGGTGAGAAAGTAAAAATAATCAAATAGTCTACAGAATATTATAGCATGCAGAATTAAAATTTCATAAATATTAACAATCGTTGCGCACAGTTCAGCTCATTTGAGGCAGTGAACTAGCTCTGAACGATGACATCACGATTCCGATATTAATTTCATTGCTCACATTCGCACACGTACGCACGCACGAAGGCACACGCACACACACCACACACATAGACACAGAGGCAGTCACCGTGTGCGCCTTGTCTTCTTCTTCTTCAACGTCCACACTTGGCACATTTGCCAGCTGTGCACGTTAAAGCCGCCGCCGCAGCAGCAGCAGTAGCAACAACAGCACGAACGTAAACTAACAAATTATTTTGCAAATTTTTCGGTAATTTCGGCATACAGCCCCCTAGCAGAGGAAGATAAAGAGACAGAGGCATGTCGAAGGCGAAAGGTAAAAAGAAGGAGCGCTTCGATGACGACGAAGAGCAGCAGCAGCAGGAGAAAGTCAGTCTCAACGAAAAGAAACCTGCTCCAAAGAAGGGAAAGAAGGGGAAACGTGCTGGCGGTGGCGGCGGCGATTCCAGTGATAATGAATCGTTATCCAACAACAAGCTGACAACCAACAATGCGGATACAGATGATTTGGAGAGCATCAAGTCCAAGCAGCAGCAGAAGAAAGCACCCAAGAAGGGTAAGAAGGGCAAAAAGAACGACAAGTGGAGTGACGACGAGGACGATCTGCCACGGCAGCAGCAGCAGCAAAAGAGCAAGTCTGGATCCGAGGACGAAGAGTCGGCGTCAGTCACTGCTCCAAAGAAGCAGCTGCAGAGCAAGAAGAGCAAAAAGAACAACAAGAAGAAAGCCAATGACGACTTCAGTGATGCGGATGATGATGATCAAGAGGATATTATCGAGCAGTCAACCAAACCTGTGTCGAAGAAGTCCAAGAAGAAGCAACAGCAGCAACTCAGGAATAAATTCGAAATGAGCGACGACGAGGAGGACGAGGATAATGAAGAACTGGAGGGGGACTCTGAACTTGAAGAGGAGGTGAAGGTGGCCAAGCCGGCAGCTATAAAATCAAAGCAAAAGCAACAGAAGGAGCAAAAG
Organism: Zaprionus lachaisei; assembly: GCA_018901815.1. NCBI lineage: Eukaryota > Metazoa > Arthropoda > Insecta > Diptera > Drosophilidae > Zaprionus > Zaprionus lachaisei. The sequence continues at coordinate 131,145 of JAEIFI010000663.1, forward strand.
AACAAATATGCCATGAGTGACGACCACGAAGATGAAGATGAAGAGCAGGTTGAAGACGAGGTAGAGGAGCCAAAGCAGTCGGAGCCAGAACAGAAGTTGAGTGAGAAAGTTGCCAAGATAACACTTATTGAGCCTGAGCCTGAACCCGAACCAGAGGTCGAGCTGGAGACAATTGAAGAGGATTCAGTGGCAAAATCTGAAGACTCTTCGGAAGCCAAGGACAAAGACAAGGAGAAGGAGAAAGATACAGAGAAGAAGCTCTCGCACAAGGAGAAAAAGAAGCAGAAGAAGCAACAGGAGTACGAGCGACAAATGGAGCTGATGACCAAGAAGGGGGGTACAGGTCATTCGGACCTGGACAATAACTTCACCATGTCGCAGGTGCAGAAAAGCGCCGGCCAGCAGGCGGCCCTTGAGCATGCCGTGGACATCAAGATTGAGAATTTCACAATATCTGCTAAAGGTAATTTCACCACATTGCGTTATTCTATGGCGCACTTATTCATTTTCATTCCCTTCACTCCCTTTTCCGCTCGTAGGTAACGACTTGTTTGTGAATGCCAATCTGTTGATTGCCCATGGACGACGCTACGGGCTGGTGGGTCCCAATGGGCACGGCAAGACAACCCTGTTGCGGCACATCGCCACGCGTGCCTTCGCCATACCACCCAACATCGATGTGTTGCTGTGTGAACAGGAGGTGGTGGCCACGGATAAGACTGCCATTGACACCATACTGGAGGCAGATGTAAAGCGAACCGAAATGCTGAAGAAGAGCGAGGAGCTAGAGAAGCAGTTCGCTGGCGGAGATCTCAGTGTACAGGAGGAGCTGAACGATACATTTGCCGAGCTGAAAGCCATTGGTGCCTACTCGGCTGAGGCACGTGCTCGACGTATTCTGGCCGGTCTGGGATTCAGCAAGGAGATGCAGGACAGACCAACCAATCGCTTCTCTGGTGGCTGGCGTATGCGTGTCTCGCTGGCCCGTGCTCTCTACTTGGAGCCCACGCTGCTCATGCTGGACGAGCCGACAAATCATTTGGATCTGAATGCGGTCATTTGGCTGGACAACTATTTGCAGGGCTGGAAGAAGACGCTGTTGATTGTCTCTCACGACCAGAGTTTCTTGGACAATGTCTGCAACGAGATCATCCATCTGGACCAAAAAAAACTGCAGTACTACAAGGGCAACTACTCCATGTTCAAGAAGATGTACGTGCAGAAGCGTCGCGAGATGATCAAGGAGTACGAGAAGCAGGAGAAGCGTCTGCGTGAGCTCAAGGCTCATGGGCAATCGAAGAAGGCGGCGGAGAAGAAGCAGAAGGAGTCGTTGACACGCAAACAGGAGAAGAACAAGACCAAGCAGCAGAAACAGGACGAGGATGAGGGACCCCAGGAACTATTGGCTCGCCCCAAGGAGTACATTGTTAAGTTCCGATTCCCGGAGCCTTCACAGTTGCAGCCACCAATTCTGGGAGTGCACAACGTTACATTCGCTTTCCCCAACCAGAAACCGTTGTTCATCAAAGCCGATTTCGGTATCGATCTGACCAGTCGTGTAGCCATCGTAGGTCCCAACGGTGTGGGCAAGTCGACGTTCCTCAAGCTGTTGCTCGGCGAACTTGAGCCGCAGGAGGGTGAGCAGCGCAAGAACCATCGTCTGCATGTCGGACGCTTCGATCAGCATTCTGGTGAACACTTGACGGCCGAGGAGTCCGCGGCCGAGTATCTGCAACGTTTGTTCAACTTGCCGCACGAGAAGGCGCGCAAAGCGTTGGGCTCCTTTGGACTTGTGAGCCATGCGCACACCATCAAAATGAAGGATCTTTCTGGCGGTCAGAAGGCGCGTGTCGCTCTAGCCGAGCTGTGCCTTAGTGCGCCCGATGTGCTCATCCTTGATGAGCCGACCAATAATCTAGATATTGAATCCATCGATGCCTTAGCCGAAGCCATCAACGAGTACGAGGGCGGTGTCATTATTGTTTCCCACGACGAGCGCCTTATTCGTGAGACCGGTTGCACCCTCTACGTCATTGAGGACCAGACAATCAACGAGATTGACGGCGAATTCGATGACTATCGCAAGGAAGTGCTCGACTCCCTCGGCGAAGTGGTCAACAATCCCAGCGTGGTGGCCAACGCGGCTGTGCTGCAGTAGCCAGCGATCGTTATCGAATTTCGACATCCCCCGTTTCTCAAACTTCTCCCCCCTTCGCTGTTGCAACAATATCACTAGATAGCCGCCTTTTTATATATATATATATATGTATGTATGTATAATGTATGTTAAGCAATTCGGAAAGTGTACGGGTGACAAATATATTTGCGTGTTTATTATACATATATATATATATTATATTAATAAATGAAAATTAATAGATTGAACTTGTGGAACTCGAAATGAATGGGATTGAGATTGGGCTTGGGCCCGAGGCATGTCTACCCAGAGGGATAGAAGTCTTTGACATTGTTGAGCAACTGCACCATGGTGTTGTAGCTCTCCACATCGAAGTCAACGTTCTCCGCGCGGAACTTGATCATCTGCAATACAAACGCAATTAGCTGGAGTCTTTCGGAGACTGATATTACTCACATTCTTGCCGCGTATGGCATCACCAGAGCTGGGCACACCAATTATCTCCACCCAGACACCTTCCTTTCCCTTTGCCTCGCTGGGCAGGCTTACACGCAGCTTGTGGTTGTCGGTGCTGTTGGCCACCACATTTGTTCCGGCCACACTCTCCAGCTGTGCCATAATACTGACGGTTTGGCCTGCAAACTGTTTCAGCATACCACCATTAACAGGAGTGTACGGTTCAAACGCAGAACTCATTTTGCACTATCTTTATAACAAATTTTCCGCGATTAGGGTCCAGTTGCTGCGACTGCAATCAACAAAATAAAAAGCGCGTAAATGTCGGTCCTCTCTACAAAGCTGGTTGCTACGACAGCCTATCGATACGATATCGCATTGATAGCTCTGTGCTTAGATTTTGCTATCGATAGCAAGTAAATAAAAATGCAGAACGATAACAGAGTAGCACGAGTGCTGTTTCCGGGGCGTAAAGATCTGGCAATTGATTCTTATAGATCTCGATGAGATAAGACGATATTATTAGATAGAAATTTTCCGTTTTCGGCTTTCTTTAGAAGATAAAGCCTTCGATAAGTCCCGATTTTCCATACGAATTGCTGAAATGGCTATTATCTTATCTCGTCAAATCTTGGTGCCTCGGAAACTGCAAACTCCCCATTTCGAAATAAATAATTCTCTTAAATGTAAACAATGCAAAAGCTTGTAACCCTTTGACCACAACCATTAAATTTTTGAGTTTTAGAAAAAAAAAAACACAAGTTGATGTACTTTGCACGATTTTCATTTGAATTGTATCCAACAATTTGAAATTTCCGAGGAATTTTACATATCTAATCGATGCCTATTGGTTGCACAAATATCATCAATTGCTAGCTAGATTGGCTAGTCTATATTGAGGTTGCTATGCTAAGTGAATTAATGTAATGCTTAAATATGATATAATAAAAAATAACTTGCATAATTTAGTACAAAAAGCTTAACGATTATTCCACTGGTAAAATAATAATCCCAAATTAATATTCAACTGAAGTCACATATCATACGTACGTACATATCAACTGAAATGCCTGACATAAATTCTATACGAATGGAGTTAAATGAATTATGTTTATAAACAATAGTGCGTATGTGATTTCTACTGTCCAGGCGTATTTTCTTATCCTACACTATATACAAGATAAACTTAATATAATATTGGAATCATTTGTTGCTGCTCTCCGTAATGTTGCAACATCGGTTATTTGCCCGTTTCACTTCCACTGGCGTTGCTTTGTTGGCTGTTATTGCCACTGTGGCTGTTGTACATGAGATGCGCTGAAAGGAAAAGAGAGAGAGAGACAGAGAGAATGGGATGGCATTAGTTGTGAGTGCTAGGGCTAGAGCTGCACAACTATCATGTCCTAAGGTTAACGGGATGCGAGGGTCTTGACTCGTTATCCCTCACCCCCTCCTCTACGAAGTTTTCAGATTTGTATCCTTCTCCACTTCAACTTACCCATGACGACTGGCGCTATGTTAAAAGCACCAAAGGGCGCCGCTGTGGATGCAGCAGCTTGAGCACTTCCGCCGGCAGCACCTAAAAAGGCGGCTTCATCGTGCTGCACGGAAACCGTCACACCTGTCGAAACTGGTGATGTTGAGTTGTTGTTGTTGTTGTTATTATTATTATAAGTCATCGGTGAATGCAGTATCGGCGCTGGGGTCGATGTTGTGAGTGTTGTTGTTGTTGTAGTTGTCACAGTCGCACGATCAGCGGTCGGAGGCTGAAAACGTTGCACTGGCGGCATAACGACCGTGGTCAGGTGAGTGTTATTCGGTTCGTCTAGGAGTCCAGTGCGCTGCAAGCGTCCCGTCTTCGTCTCAATGTGCTTGTTGTGAGCGCTGAGACAATGATTGCGCATGTGGTAGAGCTGCAGGAAGTAGGTATCACAGTGTGGACACTTGTACCGCTCCCCGGTGTGGCGACGGATGTGCGCCTTTAGGTCGTTGCTCTGGCTGAAGCTCTTCGGGCACTGCTCGCACTTATAGGGACGCTCGCCCGTGTGGGTGCGCATGTGTATGGTCAGGTTGTAGGCCCGATGGAAACTCTTGCCGCATGTATTGCACAGATTGGGCTTGGTGCCCGTATGATATCTATGAGTAGGAAAAACATGAGACAGGCACAAGGGACTGCTAGCTGAGCTGATGGAGGAGACTTACCGCTCATGCACCTTGAGATCGGTGGCGCGCGGGAATGCCTTGACACAGTAACGGCACTTGTAAGGCTTCTCCCCATTGTGGCGTCGCATATGAACGCGCAGATAATCGTTGCGGGCGAAACTGTCGCCACAAATGCAACAGAGGAAGTTACGCTGGCCCGTGTGAGTCTTCTCGTGGCTGCGAAGCTGCTGGCGCTCCTTGAAGGTCTCGTCGCAGCTCTTGCAGGCGTAGAGGAACTCTGTGTGCAGAAGCGTGTGCTTGCGCAGGTAAGTCTTGCTGGAGAAACGCTTGGCGCAGTATTCGCAGGTGTGTTCGCTCATCTGGATTTTCAGCTCGCTGCTGGCGTCCAGGCCCTCGCCATTGTGTTTGCTCAACTTATGGCGTTCCAGGGCATCGGGACGGGCGAATGCTGCCTCGCAAAGGACACACTTGTGCTCCTTGTTGCCATGAAGACTCTGGACGTGCGCCTTCAGGTGATCGCTGCGTGCAAACTCCTTGGGACAATGCGGACAGCTGTGTGGCTTCTTCTCCAGATGCGACAGCTTGTGACGCAGAAGATGACAATGGCGGGAAAAGGTGCGCTGACAGACTTCACAGCGGTTCTCCGCATTGGTCTTCCCATCAGCTGGCTGCTTGCGACGACGATGACGCCGCTGCTGTTTGTCACCATGCCTTGGCTTCTCCAGATACTCGCGTACGATCTGCACTTGTCCACCAAGTGGCAGTTCCAGCATATTGCTCGCTGCCTTTGAATCTGGCACAAGGTTGGGTTGCTCATTTGTCGCATTGTCATCATCTTCTTCGCCATCATCGTCCTCATCGTCATCGTACAATTGGTCATCTTCGTCTTCCTCGTCTGTGCTGTGCAACATGTCGGCAACTGCAGCCGCATCAAGCTCGTATATCTCTTCCTCGTCGTTGTGGGTCCCCTCAACGTGTTGCCGCTCCTCCTTGATGGGTAACTGTTGTTCTCCTTGGCCAGGGGCAACTCCCAGGGGTTCCTCTGTGTAACAAAGCAAGCTAAGTAAGCTAATGCTTTCTATAATCTATTGTTGCTAGAAACTTACCCTTGACCACCGTTTGCTTATCGACTTCGTCGTCAACAAGCTTTGCTTTTTTTCTGAGTCTCTCACGTTTCACTTGCTCCAGATCTGGATCTGGCTCCTGCTGAGTAGCCGAGTCTAGTTCAGCCTCGGGCTCCGGTTTGATGTGCAGCCACAAGGATTGCTTAGCTTCGGCATCAACCTCCTCATCGTCTGGCTCCTCATTGCTTGATATGGGATTGTTATGGCAATCGTTATTATTGCCATCATCTTCATCCGAACATGCTTGGGGATTAAGCAGCACAGCAGCCGACTCTAGTTCATCAGCACTCTGCATGGTTGCCTCGTCGATGGCGGGCCAGGCGGTAGTCGATGAGTCCTGCTCTTGCTCCTGCTCAACTGTCAGTTTTTGACGACTGCGTTGCCCATCCACCTTATCCAGATTGTGAACAAGTCGCATGTGGCGCAACAGATGATCGCGTCTCGTAAAGCAACGTTTGCACTCACGACACTCGAGTGTACGATGCAGCGAAGGGGTTGCTGCTTGCGGATCGTGTTGCTTCATTAGATGATTGTGCAACTGTCTGAACTGCTGAAACTGTGTATCACACAACCTGCACTTAAGGCCCGACTCCTCCGCATGCTTGTGCCTTCGATTGCGATGCAGTCGCAGCTCAAGAGTATCGAGACATTTTTTCATCACAGATGCCGCACGGCAGCATCGGAGTACTGAGTTCGGTCTGAGTGCATATGTCCCTGCTGTTGGGATTGCTGACGGGTGTGCACCCCAGTATGGCCACCAAAGAGCGGTATGCCTTCTCCGCATCCCGTTTGAAACGATACGCCTGGCAGGCGGCCTTGATGCACGTGTCGCACATATGATGGGGCATCTTGTCGTACCGCTCGCAGGTGTAGCGTGTACATTCGTTTAGTATCTGGGCAATGTTCGCGCCCTGCTCCACAGGCGCCTCATCATAGATGAAGTAGAAATCGCCTACCTCGCGCAGGCAGACGCGACAGACGCGTTCCGCATCGAACTGGTCATATGGCGCAGTGTCTGTGTCAGGCATTGCAACAGTGTGCATGCATGTGCGTACACGTATTTGTCTAATATTTTATGCAATTATTAGAAAGCCATTGCTTGAGCTATGTTTGTAAATTTAAGATTGTTGTTTTTCTTTTTACATTTCCACTTGCGCATATTTCACCGATCCGGCAGCACTTGGCACAAAAGTGTTGAAACCTCAAGTGGCAACGATGCAACGCTACAACAAATTTAAAAATTTACTTTTTAATATATTTATTCAATAATAATATTTTAAATATCTCTTAAACAGATACTGCAAAAGTTCAAAACACTAAACGTGTTGTGAAAATTACATAAATCCGGTAGCACACTTGTTGCCACCCAGTGGCAACCCCAGAACCACATAATAAACTGCCAGCGCGCATTTAAATATACGTTTGGAAACAGCACCGATGATTTTTATTCTCTATAATTTTATAGTGTTTATAAACATGGACACTTCTTCGCTCCCTTTCCTGCTCCGGCGTCTGCAATCAACGTCAACTTGCCATGTTTCGGGTCTATCCAGGCAGAGGGGAACTGTTTATCCAAGTCAATGAACACGCTCTGCAATCGAACATATTTTAGTATTACATTAAGGTGCAACATTTTCATAGTTTTTACCTTCACAACGTTAGCCTTGCCTTCCCCCGTAACAACAAACACAACTTCCTTTGCGTTATTAATCAGAGGAAGCGTGAATGTTATACGCTCTGGGGGCGGTTTAGGGGAATCACGGATTGGAATGATGAGACGACGACTTTCAGCGAGGGATTCAGGTTGCTCAGGGAACAATGAGCATGTGTGTCCGTCTGGTCCCATGCCCAAGAGCAACAGATCGAATTCCGGACAACGTGTACCGAATTCGTCTACAATCCGCTTCTCATAGTCCGTGGCACATTCATCCAATCCCAATGTTGTGTTGGCCTTGACAAACTGACTTTCCAGTATGTTAGACACTTGACTCAACAATTGTGTTTTGTACGTCCAGTAAGTGGACTCCTTGTCTCCGTCTGGGACGTAGCGTTCGTCGCAGAAGTAGAACCGCCAGCATTGTGTGTTTTGTGGGTGAGCTACCAAGGCCCGCGTCAAGAGCTGGACAAGCGAACCACCTGTTAATGGCAAACGGATTCTTGACTTTGTGAATGGAGAGTTGCGTGATGGAAGGTCACCTTAAGTTGAGCTTATCACGCACATGCACACGCACACCAGCGCAGACGCCAGCACACAGCCCAACACACACACACACGCATGCAAAACACAAGTGACTTACCTGAAAGGCCAACGCGAAAAGTTCTTCCATCCTCGATCGCCTGATCTGAAGATTGCTTTAGCACGTCGCTTAGCTTTTTGACCAGTTGGTTATCCGTTTCAGCGATATTTATTGTGAAAGGGGCATTTCGTTGAGTCGCCATGATTTTACTTTAAATGTGCCGGGTCTCTGCGCTCGGAGCTGTCTGTGTTCGAAAGTTATTTGGCCTCCGATTGTTTTTATATCAACATGTTTGAGAGTGTTGCCACCTAGGCAAATTGCGTGTCTGTTAGAGTTGCCACATATCGTATGCCAGTGCCAACCAGCACGTATTGAAACACCTGCCAGTGTTGTGAAACATCACAAGTCTGCCTATAGTCATTGACATCTGTCATTTATACAAATACAAACACGCTAATACTAAGCTAATTTTGTGAAATTGCGTTGCAAAATAAATATTTAAATAATTTGAATATTTTTGTTTCGTGCATGATATATTTATTGTGACGGCTTGTGAATCATTATACTGAAGATTCTTCCAGTGTTTGTGGCTAACAATTTAGAATATTTGCTACGGACGCCAATTTTACGACTGAACAGTTCACAAACAACAACAAATACATCATCAATTAAAACGTGTGCACACGCAGCCATTTACTATTATTTTTATATTACTATTATTTCAACGTTCTGCCCTGTGGCCATTGAGTTAATTAATTGTTAATTGCAAGAGCAATGCCTAAGCGCGGCGGTGGCGGTGGTCAACGATACAACAACAATGCTGGCAATGGCGGTGGCAACAATGGTGGCGGAGTTACAGGATCTCGTTTTTCCGCGCTAAAAGATTATGACGGTAAGAGTGCGCCTCACTTAGTTGTTGTAATTGCAGTAATATTGATGGTTTATTGTACCGTTTACAGAAGTTGAGGATCATCAGCGTCGCAAGGATCGCAATAAGCGACGTGTTAGCTTTAAGACATCACTCTTTAACCAGAAAAGCGATGTCAAACTGCGTCTGCAGGATGTGCGTCGCTGGGATGAGGATGATGATATGAGTGAGATGACAACCACAGTAAAGGTTCGTTTTCTTCGAATCTACAAGTCATCATCATCCTTAATAATAATTGTTGTCTCAATTTTTACTTTCGTAGGATCGCCCAAGTTCACGTCGACGAGGCTCTCCTATTCCCCGTGGTAAATTTGGAAAACTAGTTCCCAATGCCGTTGGCTGGTATCAAGTAACGGTGAGTGGGCTACAAAAACATCTTAAGGCTAAACTAGGGGGTTCTAATTAAATAAGTGGATTGTAAATGCTTTTGCGTCACATGAGTAGTTTGTTGGCCATAATTGATCTTCAAGAAGTGGGTTCTTAGGAACTTCTCACTTAGCTTATCGCGTCGTCTTGTTCGAATCACGTTTAGTTACCTCTTCAACCGTCCATATACATATCTAGATATACAATTTCTACATTTCTTCCAAAGACCTTACCGAAATGGGAATACCCAGCCAGGTATTTTGTAGTTGCTTAGCTGCTGCTTGATCGTATAGACATAAACGTGTACAGTGATTCAAGCTGTTTGGTTTTAATCGAATTATTTATTTATTGGCGGTAATAAAAAACAATTGTCCCGTAGTCGAAAAGTCCAACAAAGCTTGAAATAGTTTCGTTTGACTTGACTGTCTCACACTGCATGATACCTAGCTATATCATGTGAGAGCTGTTAATTATAACTGAGAGCTAAAAGCTCATTAGACCTGCTTAGACCACGGCCCGTTCGGCTGGCGTTAATTTTATTGATTAATATCAATCGTAAAGTTTCCTAGAGTAAACAATCAATAAAATCTTAATTAGAATCTAGACAAGCATATTGGTATCGCGCTGTAAATGATTTGCAATACCATCAAGTGTCGGGATTAGCAACAAATCACAATATGGAATTGCCTCTTGACTCAGTTCGCTTGTAGTTAAGAGCCCTTGACCTTATGATGAGTATAAGGTTATGTTGGAGTTCTATTCGTCATGTATAGACTAGCCCCACTGTACTGCATTGATGAGAGGTCCCCCCAGTTACGGCTCGCTCGTGTGCGTCCCTCAATGAGCGCATTCTAGCTAAGCTGATAACTCTCGCAGCGGCTATAAAACGTGTGCGCGGTTTCCTTGTGACCATATTACAGTACACACATATTCGTGTACAGTGGTCTAGCTAGCTATTGCTATTGCTCTGGCCCGTTGCCGTCGCCGTTGGAGTCATTGTTGTGGCCCATTTCATTTCATTGACGGCCGGCAAACGTTAAAGACGCTCGCGCGCATTTTCGCCTTCTCCTCTGGCTGAATCTCAAGAGCTGCTACATGTGCTAGCCGTGTTAGCTGTTTAGCTTGTTGTGGTCTTTTATTTATTTATTGTTGAGTTTATCGCCGGCGCTTATCAACCAGCAAATATTAGTTGTCTGTCGATTAAAAACAGACCTAAGGAAATTAACTTTAAACGAGCGCATGTACAAGATACACACGCTGGAGTACGCACGCGCATTTCTCCTGTAACAGAGAGAGATAGAGAGAGAGAGAGGGGAAGAGAAAAGAGTCAGACAGACAGAGAGGAAAGATCTTTGCATGCAATGGCTAGCAGTTTGGGTGCCTGGGACTATGTCATCCTTGCCATAGTCCTGATATTCTCGATCCTAATCGGACTGTACTATCGGTTTGTCGGCACTAAACAGAGCACCACAACGGAGTATCTATTGGCAGATCGTTCGATGAGTGCTACCCCGGTGGCATTCAGTTTGATGGCCAGCTTTATGTCCGCGATCACCATACTGGGTGTCTCTATGGAGATCTATCAGTACGGCACCATGTTCGTCATCATCAATCTCTCCTATGTGGTGTCCACGCCCATTGCTGCCTACCTGATATTACCGGTCTTCTATCGCTTGAAAACGGCAAGTGTGTATGAGTATCTGGAGCAGAGATTCGGCTATGCAACACGTCTGGCTGCATCGCTCGCCTTCTCACTGCAGATGATTCTGTACATGGGGATTGTCGTTTATGCTCCGGCGCTGGCATTGGAGGCCGTGACTGGGCTCAGCCAGATATTCTCAGTGCTAATTGTGGGCGTTGTATGCACCATTTATGCCACAATGGGCGGCATGAAGGCAGTTCTGGTGACCGACATATACCAATCGCTGCTCATGTTCGCCGCCGTCTTCAGCGTCATCATCTCTGCCTGGGTCAAGGCCGGCAGCCTGGAAGTGATCTGGCAAACAGCGCTGGATAACCATCGCTTCGATTTGAGTAACTTCAGCATTGATCCGACAGAGCGACACACCTGGTTTACCCAGATACTTGGTGGCTCGGCTACCTACTTGGCCATTTACGGTGTCAACCAGACGCAGGTGCAGCGTCTACTGGCAGTGCGTACTCTGCGCTCAGCACAGGCCGCTCTCTGGTGGTGTTTGCCCATCTTGTGCCTGCTGAGCATAAGCACCTGCTTCTCCGGATTGTGCATTTATTGGTACTATCGTAACTGTGACCCTGTGCTCGAGGGACGTGTGGGCTCGCGAGATCAGGTGATGCCACTATTTGTCGTAGACACCATGGGTGACTATACCGGTCTGGCTGGACTCTTTGTTTCGGGTATCTTCTGCGCCAGTCTTTCAACCATTAGCTCAGCCATCAGTTCGATGGCCGCAGTTACCCTTGAGGATTACCTTAAACCATTGGTCCGTTGCTGTGCCAGACGCAGCCTTAACGATCGCCAGACCCTGTTGTACTCCAAGCTGCTATCCGTCTTCTATGGCGCCCTCTGCGTTGGCATGGCCTTCCTGGCCGGCACTATTGGCGGGCTGTTGCAGGCGGCGTTGTCTATCTTCGGCATCATTGGTGGCCCTCTGCTGGGTCTCTTCACACTGGGCATGTACGTGACATCGGCCAATCAAAAGGGTGCACTAACAGGCCTCGTGCTATCGTTGGCCATTTCCTTTTGGATTGGCTTCGGTCAGCCGAAGCCGCCCATACTCAGCCTCGCAATGTCCGTGGAAGGATGTCCCATCAATCGCAGCTTCGCACGTGATGTCCTCTTGCAGCCCCAGTTGGAGCGAGTGCGGTCTGATGCCACATCGGATGAGCAGTACTTCTATTTGTATCGCATCAGCTATATGTGGTACGCCGCATTGGGATTCCTTATTGCCTTCTTTGGCGGCTGGCTGTTCTCGTGGATCGCGGCCGTCTTCAAGTGGGACAGCAATCGACGTATCTACCAGGACGTTGAGTGCACGCTAATAAAGCATGATCTCTTCGTGCCTCCCATTTCGAAGCGCCTTCAGCGTCGACAAATGCCTCGACTTGTGGTCACCACGACCACAAGCAGCAGCAACAGCAGCGAGAGCAGTCGGAGGGGTTCCAAGCACGAGGCCACCGCGCCGCCAGTCGATCACGATGCTCAGGATACTGTTACGAGCAAACAGCGCTCGTTAGCGTAATTGTGCTATCGATAGTATCGTTACTTGTACTATCGCATAGGTGAAAGTTAAGCTAGTTTTATATACATACGTATGTAATAAATTGTTCTGCATTAACCCGGGAATTCTTTGTTATTTTTACTAAAAAACAGACCCCATTTATATAGAACAAGTAAAAATGCTTCAGTCGCATGTACTACTCAACTGTTGTATACCCGCTACCCAACTGTAAAAAGTTAGATAGTTTCTATGGCAGCTATTTAGCAGTCCGATCCGTCTCGTTCTGACTTATAAAAGGCGTGCAGCAATAAGAAGCACGTGCACCAAGTTTCTTTAAGAAACTGAGAGACGGACAGGGCTATTTGGATGTCTCTGTTGATGCTGATTCAGAATATATACTCCTTATAGGGTTGCAGATGTCTTCTAAGTGCGTTGTAAACTTCTGGCCCTCTGCAAGGGTATAATTATATTTGCAATTCCATTTTTATCGATTCATCTTATCGAAACATCTGCATACAATAATAATACACATTGTCCCCAAATGATAGTCCTGTCATCTGTAGTCTCTGAGACATGACTATACCAACTGGTTGGGTTGATGCTGAACAAAAATATATATACTCTGGGGGGTGCTACATATATGTTTGATTAACACAAAGTGATAATTCCCCACTTAAGGGCATAGTGTATAAACTTTAAGAAAAATAAAACCCAGTGAAACCTTTTGAAATTGATCTTAAATTTACTATCTCATCAAAAAACACGAAATAGAGATTCGTAATAGATTTCCCTCCACAATTGAATTGTTATCAGTGAAGTCTGGAATGAGATCATTGCACAAGATTAAGAAATATGTTACAGCTTAGTGTGTCAATATCAAGATTTTCAGTTGGAAGGTACAGAAACCTAACCATTTAGAATTCTTCGTTCAATGGAATATTACTTGATAGTTTTGCCGCATTATTCGGTATATTGCTTTATTGATATCAACGATTATACTTGTTTATAGGCTATGCACATTCGCGTATAGGAATCGGAGTGAATAGAAGTAGAAATAGTCCAGAATCGGGTGACTCTCTCATTGAAAAGGTGGCTGCGTTGGATTTTTGTGTGTGGCTGCTTCTTACTTATCTGGCTTGTTATCGTTATCGTTATCATTATCGTTGTTACTGTTGTCGTTTTCGTGGTAACGAGCTGGTGCTGGCGGTGGCGGAGCACGATTCTCGTTGGCCTCGTAGAAGTTGCGTCCCGAGGCCAAATGCCAGAGAGCAAGCAGACGAGTTAGTTCCCTGTAGCTCAGTGTTTGTAGTTCCCTTTTCTCCGATGTCTGAACGCCGGCAGCGCGCAGCTCCTGAACAATTGTATCGAAAAGACCGGGACGCTCTTCGGTGGGCTCCACCTCGACGTTTTTCTTGGCCTCAATCACCATGTGCGGCAATTCGCGTGCTGGCGGCAGCTCTTCAACTGAGTCAAGCGATACGAGCGGCTCGGCATCGTTGGTCATCGGCAGCGCTTGGGCCACGCCAAGGAGCAATATGCTCCACATATATAGACAGATTTTCATGGTTCTTGTGCTGACTTATGGATGGGTTTTGGTATCTTCTCTGCCTCTATTTGGTTGCTTCTCCTTGAGTATTGTTTATTTTATTGTGTTCGCTTGTCGAGCGTCGAGTTTGCACTGACTGACAACGCAGAACTTAAAAGCCATCGCCAGCAACGGCATCGGCGGCGTCTGTTGATCGCCAGCAATACCAAGCACAACCCCCTCCCCTTGGACCTCTGACCCGCGCGGACCCTAACCAATTAGACGGGGGGCGGCAACGGCGGCGTGTTCCAATTTTTTGCTTTCTATCACTCATCAGCGAGTAGCTGCCCCCCTTCCTCTCTTTCTCTCTCTCTCTTTCGCTATCTCTCTCTTTCCTTCTCGATTAGCACCCCAAGCGCCGATCTGCGCGTCGTCATTTGTGTTCCTCGTTGACTTTAGGGTCGATCTTGTTGATGTTCAAATTGTTTTATCTACATAAGCTGTGTGCACTCACACACACATATGCAAATAATCAAATGTTTATGTGCATATATTTAGCGTAGCGTCCCCCCTTTTTGCATTTTTTTAATTGCTTTTCGTGCGTCGTTTGATTTGATTTCTGCTCTTTGTTCATTGCCTGATTTAATAAAGACAATTTCAGTATTCCATAGGGACAGTAAGAACCACATGTGTATGTGTCTGTGTCTGTGTGTGTGTGCTTACGTATGTATTTGTGCTAGGAAATTATACAAATTCAAGTTGTATGCATGGTGATAATCTTATCTTAAATTTGCCTTGGTCTCTTTTCTTTTTATACCCTTCGACCATTGAAAATGGTCAAAAAAGGGTATACTAACTTTGTGCAAATGTATGTAACAGGGAGAAGGAGGCGTGAGACCCCATTAAGTATATTCTTGCTCAGGATCACTAGCCGAGTCGATTGAGCCATGTCTGTCTGTCTGTCCGGATGTCCGGATGACCAGATGAACACACAGATCTCAGCTATTATAAGAACTAGAGACACCAAATTTGGCATTAAGGCTTCTGTGTACCAGGTGCAGAGGAAGTTTATTTCAAATGTTGGGTGCCACGCCCACCGCCCCCGTAAATCAATAATTTAAATTTTGAACTCAATTTGTAAGCGTTGAATTAAAGATGAATCTTTCTGACTTTAACATATACTAAGCTGATAGTTATATCTACTTATTCTCTAAATTGCAATCCGATCGGACAATAAACACAAAAGTTATTTAAGAAAGTATGAACATAAAACGAAGTGCTTGTGTCTACTAACAAGGGAGGCAGGCGAGCGCCAAGCGCGAGCGCCATCTATCGAGAATAATTTCAAATCATGTGCATATGCATATGTGTACATACATAGGAACGTAGGTCGATGGGTATCCCACTGTCGCCTGCCGCGCGACTGTTGCTTTTCTTACTGGTTTGTGTTGTTGAAGCCTGCAAAAATATTCATTGCATGCGTTTGGGCTGAGTTTGCTTGCGAGGAGACGTTACGACATGCATGACATGCCGGCACTGCTATGCGTCTTTGGTCTGGCAACACTGGTAATGGCACTTAACGAAGAGTGGCGCGCATTACGGATATTAAATACACGGTTGTTTTGATTGTAATTGCACATTTCTTGCAGCTGTTTTTGCTACGTTTGTGGCGGCATATGTATGTGTGTGCGTGTGTGTGTGTGCATGTGTGTTGGTGTGTGGGTGTACGTATTTCGCTTGAATACACATGTGTTGAGGGCAAACGAGGTTAAGAAGTTGTCGCAAATTAATCAGATAACAAGCACAATCAAACGCAATTCTTGAATTGACTTATAAATTGTGTGCATATAAATAGGTACACACATATGCAAACATGCATGCATACATGTATGTACATATGTATGCTTGTATTTGTACCTACACAAATACAAATATATAAGAATGGCGCAAGGGCAACGATCTAAACAAAAGAAATAAATATCGACAACTTTGAAAAGACGATTTAATGCAATCATTACTAGATAATTAATGCGATTAGTGAAATAATGAAACGCATTAATGAAGGCTTATATACATACATGTATTTGTTTCTTTATTTGTTTATTTTCGTTGTGGAAAGTCTTTTATCTTTTAGGGCTATGAGTAATATTTCCTTTGGGAATATCGCTGCTCAGTTTACAGTTTACTTACTGTTCAGCTTACAGATTACTGTTTAGTTAATTTATGCTTTTATTTATTTGCCGATCGGATTGCAATTTCGAGCAAAGGTAGATTATATACTCTGCAAACTTTATGCTGAACAGAGCAAATGCTCTTTAAAATGCTGCTAGCATATCACAAATTATATATGAACAAGGAAAAAAACCTTCAGTGCCCAAAATTAGTATGCGCTTTTCGTTAAAAATTTCCATTGGTCGAAGGTGATAAAGCAGGGCTTCCAGGTCAGTCTCTTTTCGGACAGGATCACTAGCCGAGTCGATTGAGCCATGTCTGTCTGTTTGTCTGTTTGTGTGACCAATACAGATCTCAGCTGTTATTAAAGCTAGAGTTACCAAATTTGGAATGAATGTTCCTATATAATCTGCTCAGATCAAGTTTATTTCAAATGCTGGATGCCACGCCCACCGCAAGTCAATAAATTAATTTTAAAATTAATCGGACAATAAATACAGAAGTTATTCAAGAAAGTATGAGCATGACACCATGTGCTTGTGTTAGTTAGCAAGGCGACTGCTAGCGCCATATACACCGGAACATAGGTCGAAGGGTATCCCACTGTAGCGTGCCGCCCGCCTGTTGCTCTCGTTTTATCATAAACGTATGGTCCTCTTTTTTTGTCTTTTTTCCTCTTGGGTATCCGTTCTTTTCATCTTAGTCTATCCTTTTCTATGAGGGCTAGCTGGCAGCCTTGTTATGAAGTATTTATTCTTTTCAAGTAATTCAATTCAAGTAATTCAATTATCAAACACTCGATTTCAAGTTTAAAGCAACTTGTAAGGGGTTTCCGAATAGTTGTGAAATTCAAATCAATTAAATCGTTACTTGCTTGGCATATTTATTTGAACTTCTCTCGTAGCGTCGTTGAAATTCCCTGTCCGATTGGGGAATCGCTATTGAAATTAAACAATACGAGGCTCAATGAAACTTTGTTTTGAGCACAAAAAAGCGGAAAAGAAATTTTCCATAAACGTTTTATAGAAAATACGAATAATATTGTAGATTGAGTATACATCTAAAGGTGCAACAGTGATTGTTTTTATGTATTTGTGTTTGTATAAATTCGATTGAGTCGTTTATTGTTTGCATATCAATTGACGGGCTCGGAACATGTTTCACATCACACTGGATAATTATTATAATGTGTAAATATGTATGTTAATTGAGTGCAATGTTAACCAGAATTGAATGAGACAGACAGCACACTGACATTGTTGTCATGCCCTGCTAAAGAGTCTTAATAGGCTATGCTCGACTCTAGTGTAAGTGAACTATAAGTATTTTTACTCATAAATAAGATTTATACTAACAGCAATTACTAATACTTTCCATATATTATCTTCTTCAATCCAGAATGGAAGAATTTATTTTGTTTTTATTTTGATTGTTTGTATTTCAAGTCAACTTTAAACTCAAATTTAATTTATTTAAAGTCGAATATAGACAGTAGACTATGTAAAATTTAAGTTATATTTAAATTTATATTAATTTAAATTATTAAAATATTTATTTTTATCTCTAAAATTAAAATCTAACAATTAATTTCAACTAGGATAAACAAGAACTACCTGAACCAACATGCGTTGCAGGGGATGGGGGGAAAACCCAAACCCAATCCAGTCGACTGAAATGGATTTACAGGGTACCTGCCCGGCGTGCTTGTCGTGCTCATTTACTTGTAAACTTTATTGTTTTTCTTATTGTTATTTTGATTAAGTGCGATCGAGTGCATTAACTTGCTGCGCACACACACACCAACACACACACGCACGCACACACAGACACGTGCTCGAACGTCCATTGAGAAACGGCAAGGTTCACGCTTAGTCATCCTTTTATCTTTCTTTATTTTTTGTGTTTTTCCCTTGCTCTGTGCTCTATTTCCAGATTTGTTGTTATTGTTCTAAGCAAACACCCACAAATCGTAATGGGGTGGGTGGTATCATTGGTGGGGAGGGTGGTTAGCAGCACATAAAATCACTTGACTCATGTCGCGGCAATACAGAACCCTTTTTAACCTGTGTCGCTACGCGTTAAAGACATATATGTGCGTGTGTGTGTGTGTGTGCTGCTTCCTGCCGTCTCCGACTCATCCGAAGAAAGGTCTTCTTCTTGCTCCCTCCTTTCCTCTCTCTCTCTCTCTCTCTCTCTCTTTCTCTCTCTTTCTCTCTGTTTCCCTCGCTGTGCAATAGCATCGCGCTCCTCTGATGTCATCGCCAAGCAATGCCCGAATGCGTGTGCAGCTGATTGCCACCGAGTCGAGAGTGGGTTGGCCTGGTGAGCGGCGGGGAGGAGTGTGTGCTTATCACACCGGCATATTAGTTTCGTCTACGTTTCTGAATTTCGCTGGGTTTGTTTATTTGTAGACAAAAACAAAAACAAAGCAACAAATAGAGTTATGAAAAAAATTGGTTTATTCCACAAGTGAAACGTTCTACGAGACTAAAAGATCTGGCAACAATAACGAATTTTCATGCGTTGCTCACACACTCACTCACTCACACACGCACACACACACACACGCACACACACACACACACACGCGCACACACACACTCACACACACACACACACACACACACACACACACACACACACACACACACACACACACACACACACAGGCACACTCACACACAAATGTCACAAATGAAAAAAAAGAAGACGTTAAGACAGTTATATAAAAGAATATATACACAGTGACGAATAAAAACAATGATATTATCGACGATGGAAGATGGAGGACACTAAAGGTTCCAACTAAGGCAGTTTCTAATCCTCTGCTGGATCGTTTGTTCTTGTTTTTGTTGTCACCGTTGTCTGCTTCGATCCCGCTGCCGTCGATGTTGTTGTTGTTGTTTGGGTGAGCGTAAAGACGCCTGTACTGCCCACATCGTCCATGGGTTGTGCTATAATGGTCGATGTGGTGCTCTACGAGTGCAAACGAAAGACAAAAGGATTCAGTATTCAAGTCTCTCTCTCTCTCTCTCTCTCTCTCTCGTTCCTATGTGCAGAGATCATTAACTTACGCCATTCTTGGTCTCGTCGGGGCTCCAGGAGCGCTTATCATCCAAATCCTTGGAGCAACAGCCGCCCATTTTGCACTCGTTGAATCGACTCTGGGTCTGACTCTGGCTCGTGTACTGTCCCTAATTGGCTATTTCGCCTGTATTGTTGCTTAGAGCTTGCACGGCTGTCAGCGAATGCCGCCTCGTTTGCCGGTGCGAGCTTGTTAGCCAGCCCCATTGACGGCGCAGCTGTCGCAGTCAGCTTGGCAGTCGACGTCGCTGCTGGCAGCGCTGCCAAACCCAGTGCCAGTGCCTGTCATCAGTCATATCAATACTGTAGTTGTTGTTGTTGTTGTTGTTGTTTTTCCCAGTGCTCTCGTATTTCTCATTGTTGTGCACAAAGCTTTAAGATTTATATAGTAGACTTACTATATTTACTTAATAATGCGAGTACGTATAATATATATATATATATACAATTGTATGTATAGGAATGCCCCACTCCCCTTCTCCACCCCTCTTCCCCTCGCACTTGCACTCCCACTGCCATTCTCGACTGTTTCCCGTCCAATCCTATGCACACTGCTCAATCTCAATATCCCCTTCGTTTCTCATCGTTTGGAGTCATCGTCTGTTTTAGCAAAGAGATTCATAAAACAGTATGAATTGGACTGTATGTGTGTGTGTGTGTGTGAGTGTATGTATGTATGTGTGTGTGTGCAGTATGTTTGAACTATGAGTATAGAACACTTGTCACACTGTCACTCACTCTTGCGCTCAAGTTGCTTTGATATCAGCTAAGTACACATACATACACACATAAATATATGCACTTTCATACAATCACATGTACACTGATGTGTACTGTGTTCCAAAAGACAACACGCAATATAATCATTGTTTATATGTATGTCTCATGCTTATCAATTCGATACCCCCCATTGCTGTTGTTGAGCTATGCTTAAGCCTATCGATATCGTCGATAGGCTGGCTGTATCGGTCTTGTTGACGGTAACGGTATGTGCGATAAGCAGGCCAAATAATGCTCAATAATAGATAAATGAATCGCTCATCAAGCGAAGCGCAGCAAATTAAAAACGAATGCGGGTTAAGGCAACTGATTTTACTTCGACTCTGTTTGCTGGGCTGTATTCCATTCCATATCTAATGGGCACACTGTGCCATGGAGATGATCAGCTATCGATACAGGTATTATCTGAATGCGTAACTCATTTTGTATTTATCGCTCAGATTAATCGATATGTGGGTGCATTGATTATGCTCCCAAAAAAGAGGAAACACGCCCAGTTATATTAACTATCGGATCGGATGTGTGCGGTGCGTCATTATCATCATAATCAACATGATATGCTCGTAATTAAATCATGGACACTTGAAGATAAGCGCACCCAAAGGTAATTAAAGCACAATGCGAGCCCCAGACGAGTCAGCGGGCAAAAACGGAATTGGTATGCAAATATTGAGTAATTGCGAGTGGAGCACGTAACACAGCCAAGGAATGTGTTTGTTAGTGTGTGCCAGTGTGTGTGTCTGTATCTGTATTTGTGTGTGTATAATGAGAATATCAGCAGAAATTACCATATATACATAATTATGTACATATATTTATGTCCATGTGTGTGTGTGTTTGCGTAAAATAGAACACAGAGAAAAACAGAGCAAACGGCACGGAATGTGGAGCGGGTAAATAGTGATAAAATACCCCAAAACACATTAAAAAGAGTTCATAAACATTAAAGTTACAAAAAATTTATCATTATAAGCGCTAGAAATAACAGAATGAATTTATTAGATTTGACACATGAGTGTATTCCATAATATATTCATTTTATTTGATACATTTGTATGCTGTTCTTGCGACCTTCCCTTTATATTATGATTATTTGATTAAGGGAACTGTACCGCGCCCTATCGTATCTATTGAGCTCATTTTACAGTTCAGTTCAGTTTTTCTTAGGAGATCCAAGGGTTTCAGCGGACAAGTTCACCTTACTTCCTCAACTACGAAGGTGCCTGTCTAGTGATGCACATCACGTACCTGGCAATGCCGGACATGCTGAATGTATGTTCACAGAATCTGCATGACGCATTCCTTACTATTTGTAGCCTACTGAGACTGGCTCTCAGCCTATGGTGATCGGTAAAAGGCAGGCAGAGAATTCTTACCCAATTTAATAAACTGCTTTCCTTCACTGTTTGAGGTTATAGCAGCCAAAAAGGGAAAGATCCCGTTCTGTGTCTCTGACATTTGTGTTCTGGGCTTAAGGCTTAAGGATTTCTTTCGTGTTTGCCTATGCCTGAGAAGAGCTGTGCGGCCCTTTCATTGGCTCCTCTACATCTGCTTTAACCAGTTTACCAGTCTCCTCATTCCATGGTATCCACCTCAGAGTGATAATCTAGGGTATTGTTCTTTTTATACCCCTGCAGAGGGTATATTAACTGTGGCCAGCAGTTTACAACGCACCTTAGGAGACATCTCCGACCCCATAAAGTCTATATATACGGTATCAGCATCACCAGGGAAGTCGATCTAGTCATGTCTGTCTGTCTGTGCGTCCGTCTGTCCGGCTGTGCAATGCAAGTTAGTCTTTCAGTTTTCTTGATGCAACTTGGCACATATGCTTCTTATTGCTGCACGCAATTAAGGTTAGACAAAGTATTCAACATAAACAATATTATTCAATTCCGCAATATTCTATATCACATGAATAGGAATGATCGAAGGATATAAAAACGGCAAAGGTTCAACGTGCCGAAGTTAGACTTTCTTTCTGTTCTTTCCTAGCTAGTTTCTATTTGATCCTGCATCTCACATATATTGTATGTGTGCAGGCACACGCGTACGGAAGGGCACTAAGGTTGCTTGAATAACTTCTGTGTTTATTGTCCAATTGGATTAGGAAGGAGAGGTAGATACTATAGTCAGTTAAGTATACGTTTTTTGCGCAATGTTGGTCTACCCTTTTTTGAGAAGGTTATAACTAAGTAATACAAAGGCGAAAGTTGTAAATCGAATCCTCTTAATGATCCCCCTGTTTATTCTTGTGCAATCTTTCAGATACACAACGGTCAGATCTATGATAAAGAAACGCTGATGCGTTCCTTGCTGGCGGCCATGTCGCCGCATTCATTTATACCACAATATTGGCGGGCGGAACGGAGCTGTGTGATCTTCTTCACGGATGACTTCGAGGTGGCCGAGCGGATACAGCAGCTGGGGCGGCACGCACAGCTTCCGGATGGCTTCCGTCTGATGCCGCGAGTGCGCACCGGCATACCGTTGGTAACCATCGATGACGAGATGAAGGCCAAACTGAAACTGGTCATGTCCAAGAGGTACAATGAGCAGACCAAGGCGCTTGATCTCTCCAGGTTTCATACCGATGCGGATCTGAAGCCGATCTTCTGTCCCCTGTTTCGTGTAAGCGTAATGGCTGTGGCTCTCGATATAATCAGCGAGTATATACCCAATCTGGAGGCGATCAATCTCAATGATAACCAAATGTCCACCATGGAAGCGTTCAAGGGAGCCGACAAGCGACTGCCGCATCTGAAGATACTCTATCTGGGCGATAATAAGGTACTTGAGTCTTCTCCCTTGGTTTTCTCTCCTTATTTGCTAATTGGTTTCCTTTTGGGCACAGCTTACCTCGTTGGCGCATCTTATGGTCTTTCGTCATTTGCCAATTGTCGAGCTGGTCTTGCGCAATAATCCGTGCCGTCTGCGCTACAAGGATCCCCAGCAATATGTCAGGTATACTATGGTCTAAACATCTGTTTCTTCTCCCCTGTCAATCTCAACGAGAGATGGCAACACAGCGCAGTCAACAGCGGCAGCAGCAGTAGCAGTAGAAGTGAATCCTCGTCGAGGGAGATGTGGCAACTCTGAGCTTAATGCGTTGTTGGATCCCGCATCTTAGCGACATTCTTTTTGTTTCCCTACTGATTTCATTTTCTGTTCTACTGTACTGAAAGTCTTTGCTGCGTGCTGTTTACGAGAACTCGCCTTGCTGTTTCGAATTCTTAAACCCCTCCGGCCTATACGTATACGTAATATCTCGAAGCATTGAAGGAAAGCAAATGCATTTTATTTTGTTCACTCAAAATTTGCCAGAAAAGATAAGGCAACTAAAATTGGAATCGAGTTTTCGGCAGTGCAACACAAAAAAAAAAAGAAAAACATAAAATTGAAACATAAACATAAAGAATAGTCGAAAAAAATAAAAATACCAAAAAAAGTAAAACAAAGTAAAACAAAAAAAAATAAACTCCTACTCCAAACAAATTGCATCACATCTGTGCAAAGCTAAAGTCACGTATAATAAACAACTGCAATGCTTTCGACAATACGGCAACACTGAACAGGACACACGCACACGACATTAACGTCCCACACATGACTTACGACTCACGACCGCGTGTTGCATTTCCGCTATGCAGGCAGGCAGGCAAACATGCAGCTGCGTTGGCTTATACAAACTGCCATACAAAGCAACCTATATGATCGCAAGCGCATGCACTGTATGCGCACCAACGCAAACGCACGCACTCACGCACGCATTGCACACACGCACACACACGCGCACGCACGCGCCTGAGGCCGTCTCCAATTCTTGTTGTGAGGCGTTGCCAATGTTAATCAGAAATTGCGCAGTGTCGTTGTTGTTGTTGTGTTGCTGTTGCTGCACTTGTGGTAGCGTCAGAATTTGCTGATGTCGGCTTTATTTAAGTTGGATGCGCGCGCCGGACATACAAAAAATGCATCGGCAATACAGACACAGACAGCGCTACACACGTTGACTCTTACTAACTCACAGCAGGACAATAACGATAACGATAGCAAAAGCAATACCGATACTATTTAAACGGACACCCACACACATGTACACATAAACAAATGTTAACACACACAGGCACACAAAAACATACAAAACACAATATGCTGGCAAGCAAAGCAAATTATGTTCCATATATAAGATATTATCCATCTTGTATTTGTTGATGGGCGTGTGTTTTGCCTGCTGCCGAAGCGACCAACAACAACAGCAACAAGAGACAAAACGAAAACAAACAAAACAAACAAGCGAAATGACAATGCTATCGAAAGTGTTGCAGCAGCCAGCTTTGCAAGCGATTTCGTGTGGAGTTTTTTGACGAAAAAAATAAAAAAAGAGAAAAAAAGAGAGAGAAAAAAGAAAAAAGGAAACACAAGAAAATAAAAAAATGACAATGCGCCGTTGCAAGGCTCAATTCCTTTTTCTATAGAAATTCATAGGCGTTGCAGAGCAATAAAGCTGCTCTATATATGAATGCATCTGCTTGTTCAATCGCAGCAACTACGAAAGTGTGGTTAGACAGAGCTCGAATTGATATTGAAACGACATTGAAAAGGCGGAAAATTAAAGAGTTCGAGATAGCAAAGATGATCCAGGCGTACAGTCACAGCCAAGACGAGTCATGTATGCGTATATGTGAGTGTGTTGCCACAGATACACATACGCACACATTATTTTATAAATTAATAACTTGTGCACATACACAAACACATGCAGTACATGTGTGTGTGTGTATGGCAAAACACAACACGATACTAATGCCACATTATAAATCGGCGGCAAATCCAACTGCGAAAACTATTTACAGCGAAGTACGACGGAAGTTTCCCAAACTGATGAAACTGGTAAGTCCTTCAAGTGATGCATACACAAATCCATTGATAACTCTACTACTCTTTGCTCCCTTTCGATGTGTTTCGTTTCGTTTCGTTCGATAATGAGATAAAGTTCGAAACAAC
This sequence comes from Zaprionus lachaisei, assembly GCA_018901815.1. NCBI lineage: Eukaryota > Metazoa > Arthropoda > Insecta > Diptera > Drosophilidae > Zaprionus > Zaprionus lachaisei. The sequence continues at coordinate 156,321 of JAEIFI010000663.1, forward strand.
ATTAACATAAACCAAGAACAAAAACTACGGAAAGAGAGTTGATCGTATTTAATGTGTGCGCTGATAGTTCATTCGTTCATTATTCACCCAATTCTCCACCCCAATTGACAATATAGGATGGAGAAGCATTGACGCCACAAGCGCACTTCGATATGAATGAGTCCGCCGTGCTGCCTCCGGGGAAGGCTTCGTTCTTGTGTGATAGCGCCGGAGCGGAGGTTGTGCGTCAGTTCCTTGAGCAATATTTCAACATATTCGATTCGGGTAATCGTCAGCCACTGTTGGATGCCTACCATGAGCACGCCCTGCTATCCATGTCCATGCCCAATGTCAGCCAGGCGGGCAGGTGAGTAGAGAGAAGTGTATTGAGGGAAGGTTCTCTTCTTTTTGGCAGTAAAAAAGGATCAAAGAAAGACAAACAAGAAGTGAACTTACTTTTAACTTTATAAGTTATATATGCATATTTATATATATGTATATAATACACATGCACATCTTCTGCAGGTTGAACAATTTCTGGAAATTTAACCGAAACTTGCGTCGCATTGTGAGCAACGAGCGCGATGATCTACGCACGCGCCTTCTGAAGAGCGGCCGCTTGGGCTGCGTGTCCGCACTGGACGAGTGGCCCCGCACGCTGCACGAGCGTCGCACCTTCACCGTTGATTTGACCATCTTTACCGTGAGTACATTGAGCCACCAGATGCTGTACATATCTATATGGTATCTAACTGAGACCTTGCTCCCTTTTCAGCCGCAAATGATTGTCTTCACCATAACGGGACTGTTTAAGGAAATCACTGGAGACCCCGACAGCGGTACACCCATTTCAATGCAGAGCTACGAGCTGCGCCATTTCATGCGCACCTTTGTGGTGGTGCCGCAGAACTCGGGCTTCTGCATTCGCAACGAGACGATTTTCATCACAAGCGCCTCAGCGGAGCAGACGCGCGAGTTCAAGCGTTCGCAGCATCAGCCAGCGCCGGGCGCAGCTGGTACTGTGATAACGCCGAACAGCCGCGGCGCAGTCAACGTGGATACATCATCGGTACAGAATCGCCTTCAACAGGGTCACGGACCGACGGGCGCAGTTGCCCTGCTCCCCTCGCCGTCGACACAGCCAAGTATAGGAGCAGCCGCGGGGCCGGTGGCTGCGGTTGCAGCGGGTGCAGGAACAGAAGCTGCACGGATGCAAATGGTGCAAGCCATGTGCGCGCACAGTCAAATGAATGTGGAGTGGAGCCGCAAGTGAGTAGAACATCCCACCTCCCCCTGACTAGCCCCTACCATGCATATCTGATGTGTGAATATATATATATTTATATATATACAATAACAATGTTATCTTAATGCGCTTGCAGATGCCTTGAAGAGACGAATTGGGATTTCAATCACGCCGCCTTTGTGTTCAACAAACTGTTCAAGGAGAATAAAATACCACCAGAGGCCTTCATCAAATAAAGCAGCCCAAGCAACAACTTCAAATGCAACAGCAGGAACAATAAAAATTAAATTTAAATAGCAAAATGTAATAAAAAAATCAGAAGACATGAAGCTATTGTGTCGTATATTCTTCTATTGTATCATCGTTTGTTCATAAGCTTATGTTTGTTCAATCCACACAGATACACATACACTTACTCATACACTTACACATACACACCTATATACACCTATATACCTACACATGCACATACATTTAAGGCGTTTACCATAATAAGCGTAAAATACACAAACACACGCAGTCACACATAGGATTAATGCATAAATATTGTTAATATTAAGTTTTTCATACATAATTAATTTATCGCTTAAGTTAAAAACTTTCTCCCATTACATGCTTCGGCAACGTTTCGCATCTGATTTAATAATGTTTATCAGATTTGATAACACGCTCATTTTATGGTGATGATGCGTTGTCAGACATTGCCGGAGTGCGTAAGGTCCACAAATTGATTGTCTTAGCCTTATAGACCAATCAATAAATATATATATATATATATATATATATATATATATATATATATATACATATATGTATATGTATAAACATATTTATATAGATATATATGTATATATATTATTACTTATGTAAATGCAGATATCTAAATAGAGAAATGAAATCGCAATCAAAAAGATTTTAAATTGTAAAAAATATACATTAGAAAATGTTCGAGCACATGATGCACTAAATAAACAATTGTTGCTTTATTTCGCTATGGCATTTACACACATAAAAAGCAATAGGATATTGAACTAATATAACAATTGTGTATTTAGGAAAGAACCACCACGACCACAAACATTTACATATGTATATGTACCATATAAGCTTAACACTTTCATAGTAATAAATCACAGCAAATTACATGGCAATGTAACGAACAAGTGTTTTTATTTCAATTTCAATATGAGCTAAAGATGCACCTTACTTATCTGTACCCTTGCAGATGGTATAGTCATTGTTTGCAACGCATCATAGGGTACCTCTCCGATACCCCCATTCCCTTTTCAAAAACCAGTTCAAGCACTGATTTCAGTTAAACGTGATGGAAGATTTTAATGCAATTAGTTTTGAACTTTTATGTATTGATTGCTTTTAATGATGGGTTTAGTTTGACTTAAAAATATAAAGGTAGGTTTTTTGTTTTAATTGCATTTTTATCATTTTCGTACGCGATATTTTCTTGCATCATTGGATGCTTATTGAACAGAAAACCTTAAATGCACTGATAAGAAAGATAGAAACTAATGAGCTATCGCATCCTTTCTTTTACATTTGTTTTATATTCTTTGATCAGTGTTGCCAGAATCTTAAAGCTAGAATAGATAAAACCAAGCACAAAAGATGTGCTCGTCTGTGAAATACCCGCTACACACCTGACCAAAACGATTCCTTTAATATAAATATAACTTCTATGTTTTGCGATTTATATTTTCAGGAAGGGGCGTCGAAGTCCTTACATATTTAAAATATCTTAAATAATTTCTATCTTAATAATCCGATCGCAAGCAGAAATCAATCAATCGAAGAACTTACTCTTAGTGGTTTATAAAATAAGTAAAATAATAGTTAAAACAGAAAGCAATGAAAATTTATTTATGTATCATTCATCAAAATTCATATACTCTTATGTTTTTATTGATTTTTACTTATGCTTTGACTGCGACTTCTGATTCTTCAGAAGCAGAAGCATAAGCAATTGTTCACTTTCTGATATCGCTCGCAGCAGAAGCAGTGAAAAGCAAAAATATTGCGACTTCTGCTAATTCGACTGCAGCTTTTCAAACACTGGTGTTTACCACCACTCCCGATAAATTATTTGCGTTTTTGGCAACACGTTTTTGAATTCTCACTTTGCAAACTGTTCATCTCAAGCATATACATATTCACGGTTAAAAAAATACGCGGGGCATAAGCATTTAGCGATGGCCCGTTTGTAGCAAGCAGAACGATGGTAAATAATAATTATAATACAATAGTTAAGTAAGAGTGGAACAAATATTTGTGGTAGCCAGTACCCGCTTATTTTTAAATGCGATAATAGTGTGAAAAAAACAGCTGTTAGAGAAATTACGCTTGACTTTCTTTTCGCACAATCGACGTGTGGTCCCGCTTTATCTATGCGGATACAGGAGAAATGTGAAGGGAACGATCAGCCAATAGAAAGCGACAAAAATTGCCAGAGCTTATGTTTCAGCAACATTTTAGCGGGTAACTCGATGTATGTATGTATATGGTATTTCGAACCGCCTGTCCATCGATAATTTTCGATGTCGATAGTCTGAACCATCCAGGGGGTGGGGGACGGGCTCCTGCACGTTGTAGGTAATGCAGTGTCGCGAATCCTCTTATCCGAGACACAAATGGGATTGTGTCTTGGGAGACTGAGCTCAATTCGCGAAAAAGCAGTTTTTCATTTGGAATAACGGCAGTTTTGTCAGATTTTCCATCAAAATTGCTGCCAAACCGGAGGAGATTGCGACATGTGGCTTTTTTTCAATCTATTCGTTTTTCTCCTCTTTTCAAAGCAGTGCAGCAGTTTCCAAGTTTCCAAAATGTACAGCCCGTCCTGGGGGGCTCCAAAGTTTGTCCCGTTTTACTTAGTTTCCCTCACTATTTTACAAAACAAATTTTTTAAGCCATGGTGGGGAGGGGGTGCCAAAAAAAAGTGCGCTATCAGAGTGGACACCACTGTAGGTTTGTGATCGTTGAACTGCTTGCCAATCAGGCAAGCAGTGGTAGGTAGTTTCACAGCCCTAACCGCAAGTAATGAGTTTCATCTAGCAATGGCGGCGTGCGACAGATGGCGCCACCAAAAAGATTTCACGAGATTTTTGCGATTTTCATGTTTCTCGTCTTTATTTAGTTATTAAAATATCCTTCGGCCATTGAAAATGGTCTAAAAAAATGTATGCTAACTTTGTTTTATTATTATTTATTATTTCTACTAAACGAGTACGCCCTAAAGACGCCCTGCCCCAACACCATGCAATATGGCAAGAATGTCCAATTAGATTAAGGTTCACTACACATTTATTATTATTTATTTAAATGTTTAGTCTAGTTTCCACTTAAAATAAACTGCATACATATGTATATGTATATGTATACCATAAAGTGCTAAATAGTCCTGCTGGCGGCCTTACCAATCCAGGAGGTGCATGGTCGATGTTAGTTGGGTGCCTGTGCCGTGGTTGTTGTTGTTGTTGTTGTCGTAGTAGAGTAGTGTTAGTTATGTTCGAATGTAAGACGTTATTTTGTTGTTTGCCTTAGTTGCTTGAAAAAGAATGCCGAATTTGGAGACAGGCAACCATCGATGTCTTTACATCTGTGTGTGTGTGTGTGTGTGTGTGTGTGTGTGTGTGTGTGTGTGTGTGTGTGTGTGTGTGTGTGTGTGTGTGTGTGTGTGTGTGTGTGTGTGTGTGTGTGTGTGTGTGTGTGTGTGTGTGTGTGTGTGTGTGTGTGTGTGTGTGTGTGTGTGTGTGTGTGTGTGTAAACAGGAATGCGTTCATTTGAATACCCTTTCTTTGGCCGGCCAAACAAAAGGAGGCAGAACAAAAAGCTTTTCTAGTTTCCTGGCCACAACTGGCAATAGGACAGCAGCCGGCACAGGCGGCTGGTCAACTAACTGGTCAGCCGGGATCGGCTCGAATGATCAACTGGTCCGTTCCTGTCGCTGCTGTCAGTGCGGGGTGTGAAGCTTTGCCCGCGCAGCATCCAACAGGCGCAGGCAGGCCTCGTTTCCCATTGCTAGCGTGTCGCGGTCCGAGGATCTTAAGACCTTAACAATGGGGCCTCATTCCTGTGGCCGACCTAGACTTCATCTACGAGATGAGGAGGCTGACGGACATCGCTTTTGTTATTCATAATTAGACAAAAATCAAATATTCTTTTCTTGCAATTGCCAAAAAGGAAAACGAGTCGAGTTAGTTGTAACGGTCACACATACACACATACATATGGTTAAATAAGACAGTCCCAAATGTCAGGGAATGGAACTGGACTCTCCAAGGGATATGCAAAGATGCCTTGTCCAGCACTACTATTATTTTAACCGGCACTGTACATAGAAATCCCCAACACACACACACACATGTGTACCGGCAGTATCCACGTGTATTTGCATGCATGTATATATGTACATAATGTATGTACTTGTTGGTGTCTGTGTGTGTATGGATTTGAAGCGCCAGCCAACCAAGTGTCGTTAAGCTGCACTCTCCCAGACACTCGCCCTCCCACTCGCACTCGCACTTTCGCTGGCACTCATACTCCCACACTTGCACTCCCACTCTATGTCTGTCCCTGTCTCGCCACATGTGCTGCATGCACACACACACACACACACACACACAGAACAGAGAGCGGCATTGCACATGCACGTGCTTCTTTGCTTTTTGCCTTTTGCTTTTGCCACTGCTTTTGCACTGCTTGCAAATTGCACTTTGCTGTTGTTGCTGTTGTCCGATTGGACATTGTATTGTTGTTGCCCTCAAAATGGCCGTTGCGTTTGTGTTTGCTTTTCTGCCTTTATGCCTTGCCTATGACTGTTGCTGTACCCCATTCCCGTTGTCGTTGTTGTTGTCGCACAAAAAGAGTAGTAGAAAACGTAGTAGGCGCCAATGTCAGAGCGCCAATTGTGAGGGCTGAGAAGAGCGCACAAGCACTGCTTGCGCTCTCAGTCGCTCAATCGCTCTCCCACTGCTGCCTGCCTGGCTCTGGGGCTCTCTCTCCCTTTCTCTCTTTTAGGGTGGCGCTCTCTTGCACGCCCAATCATAGTCCCCTTGCTGTTGTTGCTAGGCTTAATGAATTTCGCTTTGCGTTTTGCGCTTTATTTCGTGTGTATTTTCGATTTGAGCATTTAAATTTGTTGCGCATCTGCGGCACACACACACACACACATGCGAACAGCTGCTGCCATTGTTGTGGCTTTTTCTCTTCATTTTGTGCGTAAATTAATTGAAAATGGGAATGAGATAGCAGTAAAAAAGGCAGTAGAATTAGTGTAATAGTAGCAATGCACTGTACACACACACACACACACACATACTGCACTAACTACACACACACACACACACACACACGCATAAACTTTAAACAGTATTAAATTTATTTGCATTTGACTCTCTTTCGACAAGGGACAGTCGGGACAGTCGGGACAGTCGGGACAGTGGGACAATCGGACAGTGGGACGGACCTGGTGGCATTGCCTGACAAAAGTCAATGATCGCACGGCTGTCGGGGCTGCAAATATGCGAACAGCCGCACTGGGAGGGGGGAACAACAGGAGCAGGGGCAGGGGAAGCAGAAGAAGGGGGGACGGGGGAGGCAACGAGAACGTAAAATCGCAATCAAGCGCTAAGGATCAGCGCTGTCGCAGTCGGGATCGGGAACCGTCCTATAATCCGGCTGTCGCAGGATCAGAACACGCAGAGGATTCGCTCGTTCACTCGGAACATTTTCGGCAATTACCGAAAAATAAAGAAGCGAATTAATGCCAAGCGCACAACGCAGCGAAAGAGTGAGACAGAGAGGAGGAAGGGGGCAAAGGAGACCCGAAAAACACACACACGGGACACGGCAAGACAGGAGACTGCAAGACTAAAAAAAAAGGAGCCCACAAAAAAATACACAGAGTTTGCACCTGTCCAGAGACAACAACAACAACACGAAGAGAAGGAGGACGGGGAGGAGGAGGAGAAGGGCGAAGAAGGAGCAAAGGAAGCACAAGCAACGGGACAACAGCCGGGCCCAGTAAAAAGTAAACGAAATTAAGGATAAGCAGTGCAAGGAAGGATCAAGCAGGCAAGGAGCGAGCAGTGAGCAGAGCAGTAGAGGAGCACAGGGAAAGGGGAGCGGGGAGAGGGGAACAGGGGACAGCCGCGCGTGCCAATTCGGGGCCCACTAAAAATTCCAGCTTAATTTCGCGAAAGGTGCGAGCTGCTGCCTCTGCCTCTGCCTCTGCCTCTGCCTCTGCCTCTGCCGCTGCCTCTGCCACTGCTGCTGTTGCTGCTTCAGTCTCAGCCTGCAGTCTGCTCCTCTCAGTGCCCGCTGGCAGTGCAGCTTGTGGGTTTACCGCTGCCCATTCCCATTCCTATTTTCATTCCCATTCTTATTCCCGTTGCCAGTGCCGGTTCGCAGTTCCCTGATCCTGCTCCCTTCCACTTGCCCTCATCTTCCTGCTCCTCCTTTGCTGACTTTGTCTAAGCTTTGCGTGCCGCCTGCTTCCTGCCCCTTCCCGTTCCCCTGTTCCCCCGTTCCCACCTTTCCCCTATCCCCTTCTCGTGCTGCGTCTCATTGTTATGCATTTTAAATATGAATTTTTTATTACCGCCAGACATGCAACGCCTTGCAGCACCGTCAACAGAGTTGCGTCCTCCTCATCCCCATCCTCATCCTGTCGACGGCATCGGCGATCCTCATTGTCCTTTGTTGTTCCACTAAATGCTCGTTAATTCGCGGCGTTAATGAGCATGAGCGCCCAGGGCGCTCAACACTTGGGTGGCCAGCACCCGCCACCGCTTCCTCTCCGTCTCCGTCTCCGTGTGCAACTCCGACTAAGGCTGCAGATGTCCTGACCCGACACTCGATCGATTCCCCCTTCCTCCTAGACTGGATGCCATTGCAAGTGCCGTTGTGCGACTGTGAAGCAATTAAAGCTGATGTCGCCTGCCCTGCTCCCCCCTTCCCCCTTCCCTCAGCCCCCTTCCCTTCTATTCGCATATCGCCCAAGTGATTGTGATTAACACCCAGCGGGAATTAATTGAATGCCTCGAAAGGGCATCACGAGTCGCCAGCACTTGCCTAATTCGCTTAAATGAAAGCAGTGCGACGAGAGGGAGGGGCTAGGATAAAACTCAAGTGAGGCGTCTGCAGTGCTTCCAGGAACTGAGAGGGTCCAAATCCGCTAGGGGGGAAGAGGGAAAGCCGCAGAGCAGTGAGCGCAGTTGGCAGTTGCTAGGGAAACATAGTTGGAAATAGATATGATTATTTAAATGGTTTATCTCCAGGCCCGTAGCTCGGTGCATATGGGCCCCCGCCAGCTAGGGGCATCCTGCTACAAAGAAACCAAATGTATAAAACATATGGGGGCCTCCTTATACCTGTTACATTCTGCTCTATGGACAATGAGCAGCACGGCCAGCCTTTTTTCGGACAGATCTATCCTTTTACTTTTCGTCTAACCTGAAAGAATCTCTAGATCTAACTGTCCGGAAATCTGTTCTGTTTTTATTGTTGAAATAAAACGCATGTTTGATATAATTTAAATGAAATTGATCTTAAAATGGACATGCAAATCACAAATTTAAATACAAATCTTTATTCCGGTGTTTCGATTCAATTTTCATATATGTATATAAAAGCTGATTTTTTAGCTATTATCTTTTTGGCAACACTGGTTTAAACAGCTGACGCACGTTCCGTGTTTTGTATCACTGTCAAACATCTTCAGTTTAGTCTATAATTTAACCATGAATTATCTTACAAACGAACAACTATCGAATAAATATCGCAGTTGTATCGGACAGTAACGTAACTGTTAATGGTGAGCGTTACCGTGGGATGATATCAAACTTTTTCTTTCCCAAAGGGCAAGAGCTTGACTTGTACGACATGTAGTTTCAACAAGACGGTGCCACATGCCACACAGCACGAGTAACAATGGACTTATTGAGAAGAGAGTTCGGTGAACATTTTAATTCACGTTCGGGACCGGTCAATTGTTGTGGGGCTAGAACATTGAAGCATTTCTTCGTGAGATACCGGGCGAAATGTTGGAAAGAGTATGTCAAAATTGGACTAAGCGGATGAGCCTTTTGAGGCGCAGTCACGGTCAACATTTGCATGAAGTAATCTTCAAACATTAAATTATATGGACCGTACTATCGATTCAAATAAAGATTTCATGCATTTCTCAGAATTCCATGTGTTTTTAGGCCATGGATTTTAAAAAAATTCATGGACTATTGTGTTTGTCGGAACGGAATTGTGCGTAACAGGCAGAAGGAGGCATCTCCGACCCCATAAACTATATATATTCTGAATCAGTATCAGTAGCCGAGTCGATTGAGCCATGTCTGTCTGTCCGTCTGTCCGTCTGACCGTCTGTCCGTCTGTCTGTATGAACACCTGGATCTCAGAAAGTATAAGAGCTAGAGTCATCAAATTTTGCGACAACATACGTATATATTGCAGTGTCTCAAAGTTTTTTAAAATTTGGACACGCCCCTTCCCGCCTCCGTAAATCAGTAATAACTATTTAAAAACTACAATATTAGCTCAACAACCAAAGTTGTATATCTTACATGACAAATACTTTGCCACGGGCGTTATGTGAAAATTTCATTTAAATCGGACTATTAATAAGTGAGATATGATACGAATTAAACTCACTTTGAACATACATTTATGCTTAAGCAGACCTAATTTACGCAAGCATACCGAAGTTCAAATCTAGACACACATCATTTTAAACTTTTTATTTGCATTGTATGGTAACAAAATTGGTTGACAATGCAGCTTTGTCGATGGGCCAAGGAGTGAGGCAATGGCCGAGTGGTTAGAGAGGCGGACGGCCGTGAGAGAGTGCGTGTGTTCGACTCCCGGTTGAGGCGGGTGCGAATTTTCATTTATTAATTATTTATTATATTATTTTATTTTTTTTATTTATTTTATTCTAATAATATTCGGGCGGCGATTCCATACCGTTAAAATTTTTATTACGGTATATGATAATCCATGGCCTTATACAGTCAGCACCTGACTGTAGCGTTAGTATTTTTTTTTTAAAAACTTGCCTTTTGCACTTTTGCACAAAAAATCATCCTTTCCATTAAGGACCGTTAGAACATTATCAATAGAGCCTGTGAAATTACATCAATTTAAAAATTCATAAATTGCATCCATTTTTTATTTAAAAACCTATTGTCCTGGTTTTTGTCTCTTCCTCTTGTCTATCCCTTTTACATCATAGTCTATTCTTTTTGTAAGGGGTAACTGGCAGCACTGGTAATGAGTATAATAATTGCGAACCACAATGGGGCAAGAATGATTGAATTGATTGGAAATATTAATAATCGAGAATAAATCAACCTCAAATATAGATTTATCAAAAACTATTGATTTAATAAATTCGAGAAAAGAGTATAACTTTTTAGTATTAAGTTTTTTAATGTTGTTATATGATTTATGAGCTAGTTAAATACATACAATGATTCAAAGCAAGGCAATAACAATAGGGTCCCCGACAAGGGCCCCCGTTAACGTTGATACGGCCCTGGTTTACTCTGCTGGGATTTTCCCTGTCGCACCTTCTTGTTTGGTATTTGCCTTTTCCTCCTTTCTGTTTACTTTGCAATAAATTGCATTTATCTTCTCTCTATCGTATTATCAAGGGTTTTCCCACTTACATCCTTGTATCATATTTGCGTTACTTTGCTAAGAGGTTGCTCGACCTACGAGATTATACATTCGAGCTGAGCAATTTAGTTCAGAAAATCACTTTCTAATCGTTTTCACTTATAAAGTTATCATAATTGTTTTGTTTTCATTTTGATTTCTAAATGGAATACAGGAAATCTTCCTTTTCTATAACTATGCGAGTCTTTGCTTTTGATTCCTTATTTTTCAAATCTGTTTCGAAATGTTTCCCAACTTATGGGCTATGATAGACTAGAGACAATAATACGAAATCGTTACGCCTACTACAACTGTTTATTAAATAACTTATATCTTCATATTCTTTGTATTAGCTTACAGGGGCGAAAGAGGCCGTGGCCAAAGAGATACTCTCACCAAAGTTTATATTCCCAGCTCTTATATCTTAGTATTTTTTCCCCAATTTTTCTAGTAGTCTTATCGGGTATAAAAGAATGTCCCCTTTGTGAGTGTTTGTCATTTATTTTCATATGAGCCGTGCTCCCTTTTTGATCTCTTTGTTCCTTTTTGTGGTCAATTTCGTTTTTGTGCATCCTCATTTTGCGTATTTATTTAGTTACTTTTCAATACATTCTGTGCCTCTTGCCGTCCGTCGTTAAACTGTTGTCAGGCTGCGCTTATCGCATATTGTGCCCTAATTGATCTAGGCCTCCGATCTCCATTCTCCACTAATAATCCGTTTGCCACAAATTGCTTTATCACTCCTCGATATCGATGTGCATATTAATTATGGCGCCCCCCTTTATATTGAGCGCGTGCGTTTACTTACCTCCCTGATTGGCCCTCTTCACCTGTCAACTGTCTGTCTGCCCCTTCCCTCCTCCCTACAGGCCTGCTTGCAATAATTGGCCGATCTCTAGTTTCAGTTTAAATTTCGTCGACTCATACAGCGGCAGCTGCTCTCCACTCTCCACTCGTGACCCTTTTCATTAAAATATCTAAGTATCATACACTCCTACAACAATTCTACACACCAAGTCTACACTCCAACTTCTTAAACAAGCACTTGTATTCTACAATAAATGCTTAGTATTGTAGATAAAAGTGAAAGGCGTTTAATCGCGTGACTTTGAAAATTTAAATTATTTAATTTCACATTGTGATTGGTCTGATTTTTATACCCTTCGACCATTGAAAATGGTCAAAAAAGGTTATACTAACTTTGTGCAAATGTATGTAACAAGCAGAAGGAGGCGTCGGAGACCCCATAAAGTATATATATTCTTGCTCAGGATCCATGTCTGTCTGTCTGTCCGTCTGTCTGTGTGAACGCACAGATATCAGCTATTATAAAAGCTAGAGTTACCAAATTTGCCAGGAAGACTCCTGTGTACTATAAGCTGATCAAGATTATTTCAAATGTTAGGTGCCACGCCCACTGCCCCCGCAAATCAATAATTTAATTTTTGAACTTAATTTGTAAGCGCTGCATAAAAGTTACAACTTTCTGACTTTAACATATACTAAGCTCATTAAAATATCTACGTATTCTCGAAATTGCAATCCGATCGGACAATAAACACAGAAGTTATTTAAGAAAGTATGTGCATAAGTGCTTGTATCATCTAACAAGGGAGGCGGGCGAGCGCAACGCGCGAGCGCCATCTGTCGGCAATCACTTAAATGCATGTGCGCTTAAAAAACTTAAAGAGTAGCTTATTCAAGAAATATTGTACATAGCTCACAAGGACCGCATTGAATCCGTACAGAAAAGCTTTTTAATTTTTAACTGGGATGTAAATTCAAGACTCCATCCTATCCTAGTAGACTTCTATTATTTATTAATAGCCTTATTCAAGGGGACATGACTTGCTTAGTCGACTACAATTCTCTGTCCCTCGTAGAATCACCCGTCCTCTAAAACTTCTGAATTGTTGTTCAAACTATGCCCTTCATGAGCCATTCAGGGTATTATGTTCGGACTATAATATAATTCTATTATATTGTAGCTAACAACAATATTTCTGTATCCACCTTAAAATTCCAAATCCTCACCCACCTATCTAGTAACTAGTTAAATATATATTTATCTTCTTTCTAGTGACAGTAGTACTCTTTAACATACTGTATGTTCCAACATTCTACTCGCGATTTCGATTTACCTTGGTTACTAACTCTCCTAATGGTTACTTACTCTCCTGATCTGATTGGGGTTCTCTGGGTTTTCCCCAATCCTCTGCAACAAATGTTGGATCGGCTTTTCACTTCTACTTCACTTTCTACACTTCAATCAATTTCTTTTATTCTCATTTAAGGTCTTACCTTTAATTTAAAATTATTCTATTATATTTCAGTTTAAAATTTACAAACAATTATGATTATTAATTGTTTTTTACTTTTAAACAGTCGACTGACCATAGTTCGTCTATAAATCAAAAAAATTAAATTAAATTAAAAAAAATTAAATTTGTTTTACAATGTCTCCACTATTAAGTCTCCATTTCACACTTAAAACTATTTTGAGTGCAAACTCTTTGCTTCAAACTCTAAATTCGCAACTCTTTATCTCTTACTCTCCATTCCATCGTACTTATAGAAAACTCTCCCATCTCCGCTACATGTTTTTCGCTCCAAACGCTCTTCAATACCCTGTTTGACACTGCGCATCTTGGGCTAATCTAATTCACTTGTTTTACTCAAAAGTCTCTTCCCTTTACTCTCCAGTATCCACTTCTCAGTCTTCATTTGTCACTCTCCACTCTCCACTTTTCACTATTTACTTTTTGTTCTCTACTTCTCGATCTTCACTTCGCTCTTGCCACTCTCCACCTCTAACTCACCATTGCTCATTCTCCACTTCTGTCTCTCCACTATTCAGTCTTCACTCTCCACTCTTAACCTCTCAGTCTCCACTTCGCACTCTACACTTTTCACAAAGTACTTCCCACTCTTAACTTCTCAGTCTCCACTCTCCACTCTCCACTCTCCACTCTCCACTCTCCACTCTCCACTCTCCACTCTCCACTCCCTCTCCCTCTCTGCACTCTCCTCCTCTAATTCTATATTTCTCACTCTCGTTTTATTTTGATCTTCTCATTATTTACTTCTCTCTCCACGTCTGTCTCGCCACTATTCAGTCTCCATTCTCCACGTCTCACTCTCCACTTTTCTCTCTGCACTCTCCAACTTTCTCGTTCTCCACTTTTTATATCGATCTTCTCATCTTCACTTCCCAGTCGCCTCTCTCCACCCATGTCTCTCCACTATTCAGTCTCCACTTTTCACTAAGTACTTCCCACACTTAACTTCTGAGTCTCCACTCTCCACGTCTCACTCTCCACTCTCCACTTTCCAGTTTGCATCTTGCAGCCTCCATGACATTGCAGCTTGAAGCACACTCTACACTCAGGACACGCGCAGGTCTCCACGTGCTTAACCCCTTGCTGCCCCCGATTATGCAATCACAACACATTAAGCGCTCATTAAGACGCAGGCACACAATGAAAGCGCAGCCTCAACAATGACAACAACGAAACGAGGAGCAGGGACCACAGAGAGCCGAAGAGAGGGCGAGAGGAGCGAGTGTAGCGAGCGAAGGGGAGGGAGAGAAGGGATAGGAAGCGAGTGCAGTGCAAAAGATCAGATTGCATAAATTGCCTCTGGCCTGGGCACGCGCTCAGGAGGCTGCAACGCGATTCGATGAGAAGCTGCAGCAAGGGTTGTCCCTGTGTGTGTTGCTGTTGCTGTTGTTGTTGTTGTTGCCATGGTTGCTGTTGCAGTTAAGCCAGACGGCGCTGCTGGGGCACGCGTTGCTGCACTTTTTAGCAAGATGCAACTCCGTCTCCGTGTCTGCGTCCTCTGCCTTTGCCTCTGCCTTTCGTTCTGCTAATGCTGCTGTTGTTGCTGCTGTAGTTGATATGATAATTATGCGCAAACTGGCGCAGGGATCAAGTTGCAGCGTCTTCGCTTCTCAGACTTTGGCTGCTGCCTTGAGCATCGTTGATTCTGTTGCCTTCCACATCCACTGCTGCTTGCCCCCCGACCCCCTGCACCACTGTCCCTGCAGGCGGCAGCGACGCAGCTCATTTCGTCGCCTCATAAAAAGAGAGTCGAAAACAAATATCAGTTGGAAATAAGCCGCTTTACCGTTAACCGTTAACAGCCAAAGGGGTCGCGACACTCCTCCCTCTAGCCTTCGCACTCTCTCTCTCTCTCTCTCTCTCTCTCTTTCCTTCGCTCACTTGACTCGTGGCAAGCTGCGCAGGTGCAGCTGACGTTGATGATGACGTTGGTGAGTAAGCGTGGCCCCTCCCCGTTGTCTCCCTCCCCCCTTCCCCGTGACGGTGCCTACTTTCCTTATTGACTCCCTTCGCCAGGCTCACTTTCTTAGCAGGAAACGGAGAAGGGAGGGAAGGGAAGTTAAGAGGTGGCAGGACTTGCATGCAACACTCACTTTCTTTGCAGCTTTCCCCCGTGTGGCATCTAACAAACTGCACGCCATCGCCTTGCCTCGTTCTGCTTCTCGTTCCCCCCCTCGCTCTCTCTCTCTTTGGCTGCCGCTGCTGGTTGCATGAGATTAGCATCATCCAATCAGCCGCGTGCCAGTCGACAGCATTAAACAAATATTCATAACTTAAGCAGAACCCATTAAAAGCGCATTGAGGTCAAGCCCCCTTCGGGACCTCTTGTCCCGCTGATCGATAACGATAACGATAGCGCCAACAGAGTATCAGCGGCACTTTCAGCACTCGCAGAAAGCTCACGCAATATCGATACCTTCTACCTACTTAACCAAATAGGGGGCATTATTATAGATTATACTACTACGCTATCTTAAATAGAATCACAATGAGAGCCAAAGTGCTACCTTATTTATAATATACCTACCTACCTACCTTATGATAATAACATGGTGTATAAGCCCTGCAGAGGATTTGTACCTCACGGGCAGGGAAGAGTCTTTCGATTATCAGGCTCGTTTTGTAAGCGCTTCGATAATCATGCTCTGTTTAGGCCATGGATTAAAAGAAGAAGGAGACATATGCAACCCCATAAACTAAATATTGTATATACATATCGTAGTACTATATATTCTGCCGACTACAGCCGAGTCGATTGAGCCATGTCTGTCTGGCAGAAAGACTGCATGTTTGTCTTTCTGCCTGTCTGTCTGTCTGTCTGTCTGTCTGTCTGTCTGTCTGTCTGTCTGTCTTTCTGTCTTTCTGTCAGTCTGTCAGTCTGTCAGTCTGTCAGTCTGTCAGTCTGTCAGTCTGTCTTTCAAGCAGTTAACGTCATTTTTACAATTTCGCCACGCCTTTACCCGCCTCTGTAAATTGGGAAAAACTATTTGAGCACTACATTATAGCTGCAATATAAAGTCAATAACCAAAATTGTCTGCCATACTTGACAAATACCTTAGAACGGAGGTTTCATTAAGATCGGACAATAATAAAAGAAGATACTAAGGAATGAAACTACTTTAGAATTAATTAACTTAAGTTAATAATGCAAGAACAGTTGAAAAAAATACTAACGCTACAGTCAGGTGCTGACTGTATAAGGCCATGGATTATCATATTATACCGTAATAAAAATTTTAACGGTATGGAATCGCCGTCCGAATATTATTAGAATAAAATAAAATAAATCAAATAAAATAATAAGTAATTAATAAATGAAAATTTGCACCCGCCTCAACCGGGAATTGAACACACGCACTCTCTCACAGCCGTCCGCCACTCTAACCACTCGGCCATTGCCTCACTCCTTGACCCATCGGCAAAGCTGCATTGTCAACCAATTCTGTTACCATACAATGCAAATAAAAAGTTTAAAATGCTGTGTGTCTGACGCTAGATTTGAACTTCGGTATGCTTGCGTAAATTAGGTCTGCTTAAGTATAAATGTATGTTCAAAGTGAGTTTAATTCGTATCATATCTCACTTATTAATAGTCCGATTTAAATGAAATTTTCACATAACGCCCGTGGCAAAGTATTTGTCATGTAAGATATACAACTTTGGTTGTTGAGCTAATATTGTAGTTTTTAAATAGTTATTACTGATTTACGGAGGCGGGAAGGGGCGTGTCCAAATTTTAAAAAAACTTTGAGACACTGCAGTATATACGTATGTTGTCGCAAAATTTGATGACTCTAGCTCTTATACTTTCTGAGATCCAGGTGTTCATACAGACAGACAGACGGACAGACGGACAGACGGACAGACGGTCAGACGGACAGACGGACAGACGGACAGACGGACAGACAGACATGGCTCAATCGACTCGGCTACTGATACTGATTCAGAATATATATAGTTTATGGGGTCGGAGATGCCTCCTTCTGCCTGTTACGCACAATTCCGTTCCGACAAACACAATAGTCCATGAATTTTTTTAAAATCCATGGCCTAAAAATAACGTCAGATACAGTGCATGTTTAACTTGTTATTTGCATAGTAAGATAGTATGATTTGTTTACGATGGCCAAGTGAAAATCGATGACTGTAGCGTTCGACTGGTTTAAACAAAAACTACTTTACACATCCAAAGATCTAATATATCTCATAATATGTCATCTTTTAGCACTTGGCCGTGTGTAGAATTCCCTTTCATATTCACATAACATACGTGTTGAACATGCTATACAAGCTTGCACATATAATATTGCAAATACTTTATGTGTAATCGCAAATAAAGCTGTGGGCACAGCTTTCAATGCAGATACATAGTTAACTAGTCCGTACATAGCTTAAATATTCAACAACTACTTTGGGTATGCGTATACCATAATCATTGGTAATCATTGCAATAACACGTGTTGTATACTCAATGCGGGCTTTAATGCGTGCGCCATTTCTGATGTCAGTAGTGTAACATTGAATAAGTTGATCATTTGACAACCGATGGACTTGTTTTCATATTTTATATTTTATGTTTTGGAAACGTCGATTCAAGACAATTTTCACCATGTATCGCTTTACATCAAATGAACGACCTGAAATAATTACTGTGTGCATTGAAAAGAAACGTTCAGTTGTCCTAACTCAACATGTATATTGTCGAAGATATTATTGTAAATATGCACCTGATGACAACAGTATTCGTCGCTTGGTGTCGATTTTACTTGAGCTCAGTGCGAGATCATTAACGACTAAGAGCAAGACATGGCACACTGCGAATCCAACAATCCAGTTTCTGCAATGATAATTCCCTGCAGATCTGATGCCCAAAAGACATGAGTTATGTGGATGAGATTGAATTACTGTTACAGTTACTGTAGCCTTCGAAATGATTTTCTTTGCCTGCAGCTGTCAGGTTTGTCATGTGCAGAAAATGAATAGAATCTGATGGGATAACTATGAGTTTCATAGCTAAACGAGTTGTTATCTCTCTCTAGCGACTTTCCCTACTACATATATAGTCTATATATGTAAGTGATATATTAGTAAAGAACCAAAATGCAATGGCAACTCTAGTCGACTTAACCCAACTCAGCTTCCACTTGGACCTTGACCTTCGCGCTGACGTCATCGAGGCAAGGACGAGGCAAGGAAGCAAGGAAGCAAAGCCAATGGCAAAGTTTGGATTGCCGAAAAATGTTGGCAAACATTTTTGACGCACTTTCCAGAGCGACGACGCCACGGGACACACACGGGAGAGTGCTCAGTACACGGGACAGGGTAGAAGGGAGAGAGGAGATGGCAGTGGGAAGGGGGAAGGGGGACACGCAGAGTTGTCGTTACAGCGTGAGGGTTGCAATCTAATGAAATAATAATAATAAAAAGCAAACGCACACAACAATGCCGCCATCTCGTGGTGAAGGAAGCGTAGTTGAAGAGTGAAGGAGGGGTTATGAGAAGGAGGGGAGGGAGGGTACGCACTGCCGCAGTCCGTTTATCATCTGCGTGTTGCTGCTGCTGCTGCTGCTGCAACAGCGCGTAACGGGACACTCGACGCGCTTTCAGCCTCCTTGCCCCACATCCCCCCACCCCTCTCACTCACTCCCCTCTCTCTCTCTCTCTCTGTCTTCCCACCTACTTCATCTTCTTCGCTTCTGTCTTCTGCTCCGTCGCCATGTCAAGCCGGATTTGGGTGGTGGTTGCTGCGACTTGACGTTTTGCGCTTTTACGGCGTGTTTTGCTGCTTCTGCTTCTGCTGGTGGTGGCTGCAAGAATGTGCAGAGGCGGTTGAGGGGGAAGGGGGGGTTGGGTGATGTATTAGTGGGTGGGCGGGGTGCAACTGGCATCGAAATCCGATTTTGGAATACGAATCCCAACTACGCAATGCAATCGGCCAATCGGGGTGGGTGGTTGCTTTTGAGAGGATCTCTGGCCCGGCGCCGCATACGGGGCAGCTACGACGGCGCGGGGCAGGGACGGAGGCAGGGGTAGGAACGGGTAAAGAGGCAGTGCCACCAGGGTAACGCCGGCTGTACGCATTCCGAGCGCACGCATTCTCATCTAGTTTTGCCCCCCGTTCCTGTTCCAGTTCCTGGGGTGGAAAAACTACCGAATTTCCAAACGGGACGCGCAAATTTCGGGAACGGGAATGTCTACAAAATCTTGCTCTCTCTGCTTGTGTGTGTGTGTGTGTGTGTGTGTGTGAGTGTGTGAGTAGTGTTTGCTTGGCAACAAAACAACGGTTTCAGGGTGCGCATCAGATTTAGCAAGGCGTCGTTAATGGAAGAATCACAAAAAACTAGCCAGGAAACTGCTGCCAGGAGGCCCAGCAAGGTCATAGAGAGAGAGAGAGAGAAAAAATAGAGAGAGAGAGAGAGAGAGAGAGCGAAGAAGAGAGGTAGAAGGAGGTAGAGGGGAGTACAGGGTAGTACCAAGTCAAACTAGCAGCATAATCATATTTTCGAATTTAATTAATTTTTATTATGCCAATTACGGGAATGAACTTGCACGCGGAACTATGCGAATGAGTGCAATATACGATTTTACCCGAGAAAGCAACTAATAAAGAACGACCTTAAAAGAGAATCATAGACAGAGTAAAAAAAGAGAGAAAGAGAGAGGCAGAGACATGAAGAGATGGCGAAACAGAGAGAAAGGAAGCGTAAAAGAGCAAAAGTATCCTCCTCCACATACTTACGGTACGTCCGGCGTGGGTCCGCATGAGATGTGTAACGCTGGGGAGGCACCTTCTTAAATTAGAAACACTGGTCTGATAATTGAGCTATACGATCAGCATAGGTACAATAGATCTCATAGGCCGCAGTACACATTCCACTTTTCAATTAAATACTAATTCTCCTGCGATGCGCCTAACACTATGATAATGAGATGTGGGTCTGCTTATGCAACACAAAATACAGAAAACATAGAAGAGCACACTCCACTGTAGCCTTCGTGCTTGTTTAATATCAAGAAATCCTTTGGATGGTAATAATTATTGTGAACATTTCTAGATTTAAAATAAAGTTGGCATCTTGATTTTTCTCAAATATCAGACAGATGTGGCTATATCAACTCAAAGTCGAAATACCCTTCTTTCCCATAGAGAACATGTGAGCCCGTCAAACACTAAACCACATTTAATCAAACTTATTGATCGATTTTTCAAGAATTGCATAAACCTATATAAATATCAAATTTGAGTAAAAAATAAACAATAATTGTCTCGAGAATGAGTTCCCCATGAGTTCAAATTTAAGGTTTCCTTTATATTTCAACGGAATCCACAAAACTCAGCCTAAAAAGCAGTAAAGGATTAGGAAATGGGGCACATATATTTACCATGCACGAATAGTTTGGACCCATAAAGTTGGTTATAGAACAATTTGAGGCTCTCCACTTGAGAATGCAGAATTAGCCATAAAACGTTTTCGCAGCGAATCCATTGCCAGATGTGCCAATCTGCAAGGCAGAATTGCCAATGTTGCCCCCACATTTACGGCTACGGTAGACAGGAAGTCATAACTAGAGGAAATGGCAAACGAAACAGAAAACTAAAACAGAAACAGAGAAACAAAAACTAAAGCCGAGGCAACGAGGCACTTCTGGAAAATTGCTCCTGGAAAAGTGCACTTGGCCAGCTTAGCTGAGCTGAGCTCGCACATTCTTTGCCACGTGGCCGCAGGTAAATCCTTGAGCAGATTCAGCTTCAGATTGCGCCACGTCGGGCATTTGCCGAATTCCAGAAATAAAACTCAAGCTATGGCAACAATGCCAGGCGCCGTGTGGTCGCACAGCGGACACCCTTACTGACGAAAGAACGAAATGTGCAAGAATAGAGTGAGGAAAGAGAAGCGATAATAAAAGAAGAATACTAGATACACTATATGTATGAATGAACGTGTACTGTAGCTGCCTGTACGTATGTATGGTATCCAATATAATCCTATCTTAGAAAGCAATTCAATATATTATAAAAGATATATATGATTGGTTCATACCATAGTCAATTCTACAGAAATCTCTGCACATATATCAGCACTTATATACAGCTAAATGAAAAGGATTTCAGTATAAAGAAGATGCCTAACGATATCATATGGTAAACACTGCAGTTCTTATAGTCTCTCAAGGAACCACATAAATCGTAGACACATGAGATATACCACAGATCTATCACAGATATCATGGAAAGCATTCCCTAAAGAATTTCGACAGAGAAAAGTCCTTTAACCACATTATATGGTATATATCTTCATATGATATATTCTGCAGTACTTTCTGCGTCTTTGAAAACCGGAAGTGGTCGCCGCATCGACGTGTCGCACATGACGTGGCAGAAGCACAGCAATGGGGCAGGGACAGGACAGGGCAGAGTATATGCAAATCGTTGAGGAGTCCCGTGCAAAGGCAACGGAAAAACTCAACAGTCAGAGGCGACGGCAGCTAAAGGAGCACTCAAACACACTCGCACACACACACACACTCACACACACACATGCACATACATTTATAGACGGGCAGCTGAATTTTCCGGAGAGCCGCTGCCGCAGCCGGCGTCGATGTCGTTGACAGCGGCTGCGACTGCGGCCGCTTTGCCACCCTTGTTGCCAATGCCAACGAGAGTTTTCCTCGCTTCGCGTTTGCTTTTTATCTTGTTTTCCTTTGCTCTGTGCCGTGTGTGTGTGTGTGTGTGCAGTGTGTGAGTATGTGTGTGTGCGGCTCTTTTCGTGACAAACATGAAATGAAAACTCGCTTTTCACGCTCACCCCCTCGACCGTTCCCCCTTTCCGATTTCGATTTCGATTCCGATTTCAGCTCGGCTCCGTTCCCGTCTCCGTCTTCGACTTAGATACGCCGTATACAGTGGCCTCTCTGTCGCCAGTGCAGCAGCGCAACGTCAATGTCAACGACACAGTTGCCATCGCAGTCGCCGTCGCAGTCGCCGTCGCCGTCGCAGTCGACAAATGGCAGAACAATTCACATGGAAAATATTCGGTTATCCGTTCGGAACATTTCTTTTCAACGGAGGCGCAGACAGGTCAGCACAGCGACCACACTGCCTGCCAAGTGTATGTGCTTAGCATGCAAAGTATATGTCATATGTTTTTTTGAGCTTGATCTGACAGAAGAATCTCCTTAACAATAATTACTCAACTTGTAAATGTAAATTGTATTTTTATTTATTTATATATTAACAAGGTTGAATACAATTTACAAAATTAAAAGTTAACATGTTATTTACAAAAATAGCTATAACAACTATAATTTAATTAACAATGCATAATTTAATTATAATTATAAAAGTATTTAGCGTAAATTGTTACTTTTATTCATTCAAGATCTAAGATATTTGCGATAGATAAATTGTTATGGGAAAGGTTAAATAGCTGCATGCGTCACCGATTTTGTTTAAATTTTATTTACTGATAGGGCTATATTTATCATGATTTTAGGTGAAAGAATTAGTTGGCGGTCGCTTCTAGTTTTTTTTAATTGAATTTTGAAAATAATTAAATTTACATGTCTTTTGTTGTTGCGTTTTTATGCAAACTGACTGGCAGACTGGCGCCTGCAACATTTTGTGACGGTACAGTGTCCAACAAACCGATTCATTTGAAATGAAAACTGAGCATGCAAGAAAACTCAGTGTTTAGAAAAAACACACGCGCTGCAGGCAAAACATTTTTGAAAAAATAAAATCGCGCGCGCGATTGTTGCAGGCGCCGAAACTGTCACCCAATATGCAACTCATAAAATAAAACATTATTGTGTCTAAATAACATTTCGTTTCAAATAAATCGCTTGTAGGCCACTGTGCGCATCATTGTGACGTTTTACTCAGAATGGCCAACAACAAAAGACATGTAAATTTAATTATTTTCAAAATTCAATTAAAATAACTAGAAGCGACCGCCAAATAAGTCTTTCACCTAAAATCATGATAAATATAGCCCTATCAGTAAATACAATTTAAACAAAATCGGTGACGCATGCAGCTATTTAACCTCTACCCTAAACTAGTAACTTTTATTTATTTATTAAAGGAGTTAATAATTAAATAATTAAATGTCATTACATTTAGTATTTGCATTAGTAACATCTTCAGTTAAAGTATTTGAAACATCACATGAGCAGCAACACTCATAACAATTGTGTTGTCCACTGTCCACTGTGCACTGTCCACCCACTGCCAGCAGGCACTGTGACACTGCCTAAGCCAACAACTGCAGCAGCAGCAACAACAACAACAACAACAGCACGAGGCAGAGCGTCTGCACAGCGACTCCGACGGACGGATAAACTGCCGGATAGACGCCGCTCACACACTCACACACACTCACACACACACACTTACTCACACGTGTCAGCCATTTTGGTTTGACGCCGCAAGAGCAACAACAACAACAACAACAACAAGTCGCATTACTTTCACTGTTTTTCTGGATAGGAAAAACGCGACAGGCGACGGCAACGACTGAGCGCACTGGCAGCAGCGCCGCAGCAGCGCCGCAGCAGCGCTGCCATCGTTTGCGTGAATTTTCCATAGAGAATTTTCATTGAAACGTTTCGCCGTTTCGGTGTCGCCAGTTTACTCGTCGCCGTGCCGCGCGTTCGTTCGTTAGTTCGTTCGTCTCTCACACAGCCACACAGCGCTCGCATCCGCCAAGCCGCAACGCAAAACAAAGCAAAGCAAAGCAAACAGCAGAGAAAAGTAAAAAGAAAAGGAAAAGCCTCGCAAACACGACTAACTGAAGCTGAAACTGAAACCGAAACCAAAAACCAAAAAGCCAAAACCCAAAATCAAAACCGAACACAAATCCGATACAGAATCCGAATCCGAATCCGAATCCGTATCCGTATCCGTATCCGTATCCGTATCCGAATCCAAATCCAAATCCAAATCCGAATCCGAGTCGGAGAATACGAAACGAACGCGTCGTAAGTTCTTTTTTCTATTTTGTCTGGTGTAAAAGTGGAAAGTGAGCGAAAAGCAAAAGGGAGAATAAATAAAGTGAGTGAGCCGCAATCGATAAAACGATGGCGATAACAGCAAACCGATACCGATAACACGGTTATACAATATACAAGATTGACAAGAAGAAGAAGCAGAAGCAGAAGAGAAAGCACAAAACGAAAGAACTCGGAAAGAACAAACAAAAGGAGAAAAGAAAAAAAGAAAAAGAAAAACGAAAACGAAAACCGAAAACGGATTTTCCAGTTTTTCTTCATCAGCAACGGCGCGTCCAACGAGCTGATGACGTCGCTGCCGACGGCGGCGTTGGCGTCGGCGTCGGCGTCTTACGCACTCAGCACGCAGCACGCACTCTCGCAGCTCGCCGCTGCTATCTCGCTCACACACTCACTACGCATCGCGCGAGCATCGCTCGCCCTTCCCTTGCTCTCTCTCTCTCCCATTGCCTAGACACGCTTCCGCTCGCGCGCTCTCTCCCTATCCCCCCTCTCTCTCTCTCTCTTTCTCTCTCATTGCTTCCGATAGCGATTGCGATTCCGCTACTTTTTGTCACCTACGCAGCAAAAGAAAAATTGAAAAGAAAGAACGAAATAATGAAAGAAAATCGATAAATGTCCAACTTGAAAGTGAATTTCCAAACTATTTTTCTTACTTGCTCTCCCCCTCTCTCTCTCTCTCTCTCTCTCTTTTTCAGTCTCTCTGTCCCTGTCCCTGTCCCTGTCATAAAATCAATCAAATTAAAGAGCAACTCGCCTCGCCACGTTTACCAACACTGCACAGCCTGTATGTATTTATTGTGTGGCAAGGGGTGCAGGGGGGATGGGGGAAGGGTGGTGGTACAGGGGCGTGTTCCTTAAATCAAGATAACATGTGCCAGTGAGAACGAAGGTAAGGGGAAGGGGAACGAGAAAGAGAAAGAGAGCAGAAAATGGGAAAGCCAAGAAAGAAAACTCACATCAATTTCCATCACACTTTCCATACGTCAGATTCAATTTCAATTTTTTCAACAGCAACAACAACAACAGCAACAAAAATTTGTCCAAAATAAAAATCCAAAAAGTATTTAATCTCAACAAAATCCCAAACCGAGCAAGTTTTCTATCCCTCTCACATTTGTCGTTTCCGCACAATCTTTTTTGTTTTGCTTATCTTTCGGCTCATTACTTAAATTCGATTCCCTTGAATGACTAGCATATGTATATGTATACACATATATATGCATACATAGATAGATAGAACTAGAGAGACATATATATTTTAGATAGATAATCCTGTATCCCATTTTTGATTTCGATTTCCACGTCCCCATTATCAAAATCTGAAGTGCTTTCAACGATAGAATAAAACAAGAGCAACAACAAGAACAACAACAACAACAACAATAACAACAACAACAACAGGAAGAACAATAACAACAGAGAAGAAAAAGAAGTTGGAGAAGGAAGGAAGGAAGGAAGGAAGGAGGAATAACAAGAAGAAGACAGACGGACAGAGAGACAGAGACAGACAGACAAAGAGAGAGAAAGAGAGACAGAAAGAAAAAAAGAAAGAAATAGCAAATTGAGGAAGAGTAGATTCAATATTCGGTAGTCTCAATTCCCCAGTGCCCAAGTCAACTCGCCCGTAACTCACAGACAGCAGGTGCTCTTCCATTTCATTAACATACATATAGCAGGATAAACCCACGATCGTTCCATCGGATCTGCCATAACCTAATGAAACTTGGAAAGTTGCAGCCTGCAATCGCTTAGCCAAGACCGTCTTCAACGACACTCATCAATCGATCAATCCGATCACAGACAATCAGCTTGCTGGAACCGCATCTGTAAGTATCATGCACACATATTCTCCCCATATGACATGATTATCTCTCCCATCGTGCTTCTCTTCTATGCGGGAACGGGCAAAGACCCTTTGGGAAGTTCACATCTTAAGATTGCTGCATCTCTCTCTTTGTTGCGCCTCATTCTTATCGATAATCCTTTATGAACAACCAGGTAATATATCCCCGTATATAACATACATCCATCGTTATATGCCATATGTATTTAAGCAATTCCCAACACATTTCTATATACTATATACAATACTGCAATGTGTGGAACTGAAGTATGGAGATAATCCAAGGGGAGGAATTTCCTTTCTTTCATAAAAGCCTGAAGCTTTAAAATATTGAATGTGTTGAGTTCATGAATCTTTCCACAAAATGGATGAACTTAATATTAACTACATCGACTCTTTCCCCCATTTTATATTGGCAAACTCATTAATAGTTTTAAGGAATTCTTTATAAGTAACAAAGCAAGTAACAAATATTTCAGAAATATTGGTTTATAGGTTAAATATGTCTGAATCTTATGGGACACTGTGCGCATCAGTGTGACGTTTTACTCAGAATTAGCCAACAGCAAAATACATGTACATTTTATTATTTTCAAAATTAAATTTAAATCATCATCACAAATATAGCCCTACCTGTAAAAATTAAAAAAAAATCGGGGATGAGTACAGTATTTAACCTTTACTGGTTTATATTGCCATACTTTGTTTAGGACTATTTTAAACATATTATATATTAAAGAACCATTAGCAAATTTTCGGTAAAGCATGAAAAATTACATGAATCCACAAATTTTTAAAATGTTGACATTTTTGAGATCAAAAGACTATTGTCCTGTTTTTTGTCATACTATCCTCTTGTCTTTCCTTTTTTTCTAGTCTATTAGTCTATTCTTTTTTATCGGGGATAGCTGGCAGCCCTGTACCAGACACCAAATCTGACCAATATAAAGACGGACAAGGCCACTCTTACAACGTACACCCATGCTACGGGCCTGATGTTATACCAACTACTATAGACTAGAATTTGTGCCAGCCAATGTTGTTTTATACAGACGAAAGTATATCTATGGTATATATAAGTATATATATATTGGTTTATACAGATTTGGTGCCAATATCTCTTATAATTGCACACAGATCAAGGCTGTTTTGGAATTCCCTTCCTGCCCTCGTAAATTGATAGAATTCATTGACAATTTTTGTTGTCCTCTATATTGATCAACATCCATTCTTTACACTTTGCTGCAGGCGAATAATGTACAAAGAACTTATTTAAGAAATACTTGTAGAGGAGTCACAAATTTCGCAGGCGCTGCCTGTAAGTATGCCGTGCAAAGTAGTTGAATATTTAATATTTAACCACGAAGGCCGCATTCCAGTGTACTCCTCTATGATATACCCACTACCCATCTGAACAAGACGATTTCTTAAATATATAGCTACTTTTTTGACCCATTTTGTGTTGCATACTTTGCAGTGCTTGGAAATCAGTAACTCTTTAAAATGATTTCTTAAATAACTTCTATGTTAATAGTCCGATCGCAACCAAACTTTCAGAAATCATTTAAAAATTCGAACACAAACTTGATCTGCGTACAATATTAACCCATACTGACACCAAATTTGATAGGTCTGTCTTCTATAGTCGCTGTGATCTATTCTTTCATACGAACGGACAGACAGACAGACAGACAGACAGACAGACGGACAGACAGACATGGCTATATCGATTCGTCTGTTGATGCTGATTCAGAATATATATATTTTATGGGGTCTGCCACGCCTCCTTCTGCCTGTTACATACCCCTTCTACCCTATGGATAGCGGGTATACCAACAACAACAAAAACAACAACAAAGTGCTGCCTGCACTTTTATCTAATCGCGCTGCGAATTGCGCGTTGCTGCAGTCAGCGTCGCAGTCGACGTCACATTTCGCCTATTTTCGAATCGTTTCGGGAATTGCGCCTATTTTAAATGTCGAGATGAATGAAAGGGGAATCGTCTGCGCCCCCACCGGGCAGCCCCTGTTGCCCCTGCTGGCCTGTCTGTGGCACGACTAAATTTAATGCATCCTCAAGTGTGGCACGGCACCCAACGCCCACCGCCCCGCCCAGCCCCACGCTCCACACAGACTCCGACGCGCTGACATGGAAACACAAAAAAAAAAGCAGAAAGAGAAAAAAAGAAAATGTTTTTGAATAAGCAGAGGAGGAGAGGAGAGGATGGAAGGCGAAGAGGATGGAGGGAGGGAGAGAGGGACACTTAGATAGAGGGTGAGCGAGAGGAAGACACAGATAGAGGAAGAGAGAGAGAAAGAGGAAGACTGGCGTAAAATTAGATTACGTTCGCTGGGGCCGCGCATTCCACAGACGCGGAAATAGTCAGCGCACTGCAGCTTCTCCCCCTTCCCACACCTCCTCCTCCTCTTCCTTCTTTTCCTGCTTCGCACCCCCACTAGCTACTGGCATGCATCAGCTGTGCTAAGATCGGCAGCTGACAGCGTCAACTGTACCGCAAAAGCTGCCAAGCCGCCAAGCTGCCAAGGCGGTTGTCCTTGAGCCAGACACGCTCGTCGCCGCGTCCTTTCCACCAGCAGCAGCAGCAGCTTCTGCCTTCTCTCCCTGCCTCTCTCCCTCTACCTCTCTTCCTCTCTCTCTCTCTCTCTTTCCCTCACACTCTCTATATCTCTCTACAGCTGTCTTTGTCTAAGTTATATAACAAGACACGACACTAGGTACTAGTTCTATGGCGCCCCTCCTCCCTACCTCCCTACCGTGGCCCGTTTCAGCTTATTGAATTACTTGTCTGCTCTGTGTCTGTGTCTGTGTCTGTGTCTGTGTGTCTGTCTGTGTGTCTGTATGTGTGTTTGCTCCGTTTGCTTTCTCGCTGCCAATTGTTCAATTGTTTAATGTCCTGTTCTCAGTCGTGCCTCGCTGGCTGCTTGCCAACTGGTCCTGTTTCTGGTTTACCTCGACCCCCTCCTACCTCCCCCCTCCCGCTTTTCTATCCTCCTCTGCCTACCTTCTCTGATCTCCTTGTCCCCACTTCATTCGTCTTGCGTGTGAACTAACACGGCACACGCACGCGATAGAGATGCGTCTCAGGCTTTAGATCGCTGTCTCTATCTCTAATTGTCTGTCTCTCTCAAGCGTTCTCTCTCTATTCGTCTCTCTGACCTCATTCTATCTCTCCCATTCTCTATATCTTTCTCTTTGCTTCTGTTTTTGTCCCTCTATCTCTATCTATATCTCTCATAATCTCTCCGATTGTTGCAGTTTTACTCTCTTTATCGCTCTCTCAATCCCTCAAACTCCATCTCTCTCTCTCAATCCATCTTTCTCTATCTATATCTCTCTCTCTCTCTCTGACTTTATCTCTCCCCCCTCTCTCTCTCCTCCCTCTCTCTCTCTTTCTCTATCTCTCTCTCTCTCTGTCTTTATCTTACTATATCTCACACTTTCTCTCTGAATCTGCCTCTTCCTTATCATTCTCCCCCGTCTTTTCTCGTTATTCCTCTGTATTTCTCATTCTCCTTCTTCCCTTTTTTTTCATTTTTATTATCTTTCTGCCTTTCTCTCTCTCTCTCTCCATTCCCCTATATTTTTTGCCCAAGTTGGCGCTGCCTTTGTCGCTGTTTGCCCAGTCGCCATTTTGTCAGTCAACCACACAGACACACGCATAATTCCATTGCACAGTTTACATTGCAACCACACACATACTCACACACACACACACACACACACACACACACACACACACACACACACACACACACACACACAGAGGGGGCAGCAAGCCCAGCCATTCGCAGTTGGTGCTGCTGCCTCAGAGGCCTATGTAATGAAGCTCTCGGTCTCACTCACTCACAAACAGACACACAGACACACGCACGCACTGGCACATACACTCACACAGACGCACGTGCACTAGATGTCAGCCTGAGTCGTACAAATTTTCATAGCATACATTGCAGGGTTGCTGCCGGCTGCATTTGGTGCGCGCGCCATTTTTGTGTTGCACTTGTTGTTCCAAGCAACACACACACACACATACACATACATACACACACAGATAGACACACTTTCACCGCATTAACCCTTGTGCAGTGCGCGGCGACTGCGACTGCAGCTGAGGGCAGCGCTGCCTCGGCTGCGTCTCATTCGCTGTTGCTACCGCCAGCGGCATATGCAAATTGCACGCCCACAGGCTGACAAGAGTCAACCCTCGCCCCCCACTCCTCTCCCCGTCAACGGCCTTAACACCCTGGTGACCTGCCCCTTGTCTCTTGCCCCGTGCCCCGTGCCCAGTGCCCCTTTGCCACTGGACAACAAAGCCCTCAATCGACGAGAGGCAGACAGAGGCTGCTGCAACTGGCCGAGCTGCCGCTGCCACTGCAACTGGCCGAGCTGCCACTGCCACAGTTGCTGTGGCTGCTGCGGCTACGGCTGCGGCTGCAACCCCATAAGCAAGCTGACCTTTAATCCCCGTGCAAGCTGGATGCACTTTTCGCAAGCGCAACAAATAACAAAAAAGGCTTGAAAAGCTTTGCGACTTTAATTGGATTGTCGCTTACGCTCGCTCGCCTTTCCCTCCTCTCACACGCTCTCTCACACTCTCTGTCTCTCATGCACGCACGCAGGACTTATCGCACCCCTCGCCAATTAAACGTCAATTAATGTCACCTTCAACAACTGCAATTGCAGTTGTGGTGGCAACAACGGCAACAAGTCTGTGCAAGGGGACAGGGGCAGGGGCAGAGACAGGAGTAGTGGCAGGGGCAGGGGTAAGGGCAGGCGCAGTGGCTGCTGCTTCTGTTTTGATTGCGACGCGTGCGTCGAGCGAGCGAGCGAGACAAGACGAGACGAGACCAGGCAGATGTGAGTGCGAGTGAGTGCGCTGTAAGCTGCAGTTGCACATGCAACAAGTTGCTTGCAACTCTGCACGCGTGCCTCCTTAACGTGCCCTGTCTGTGTCTGTGTGTGCCTGTCTGTGTGTAAGTGTGAGTGTGTGTGTGTTTGTTTTGTAAAAATAAGAGCAAGCAGACACACACACAGTAATCAACTCTCCCTCTCCCTCTCACTATCTCTCTCTTTATCGACCTCTCCCTCTTGCCATATGGCAAAAACTTAAGGCAAACATAACTGTAAATTGAGGTTAGGGAAGATTGAATAGACTTTCATACGCCCCCTTAGACCAATTGAAGGTTTTGCTCCTTCGAATCGAAGGACAAACGAGAAAAAAATACTTTAATGCGACTTGGATTTATCATGTTTCACTCTTCTATATACTTCATTCTACTCTATTCTACTCTATCCTGAAGGGATTCTAGATTCCTCAGTTATGAAGAGTTCTCTCTCCCACTGTATAGTTTATACTTGTATAACATTTAAATGAGAAAGACTTTCTGAACCTATTTATTTTAAGTATTAAGACTTATGAAGAACTGAAGGCTACCCCTTACAAAAATAGGTTAAGATATATGAGTAAGGAGAATATGTAAATTTTGATTTTATTTCTCATGCTCTATCGATAATGTTCTAATAATTCTAAATATATTGAAAAATTGAATTATCGGAATAAGGCAATATATGTAGATATGCATAATCAATATTTCTGAATTATTTGTGCCTTGGACATGTTTCTGTTTATGATTGAAAGTGATAAAGATTTGCATTTAAATCATGTCGTTTTTGAGAACAATCACATTAAGATTGTATCAAAATAAATACGTTTTATTTGAGCAATAAAACCAAGATCTGTCCGGAGAAAGGCTGACGTGGCAGCCCTGGTCCTTAAGATATCTAAGTGATATATTATATATTTATATTTAGTTTTGTATTATATACAGTATTGTAGCTATGTTATGTTATAATGTTAATGTTAATGTTAATGTTATAATATACTTTAAAGAAGATGCTATTTCTGGTTCTCTTTTATTTCTTTTGTTTAATTCAGGTTCAGTTCTCTTTAAAAGCAAAGCCTTAGCTCTATACTATTGGCCCCCTCAACGTCCTTTCTTAGTATTGTACTTCTTTTTAGCATAAATATACCTTACTAGAAGGTACGATATTAAGTAACTTTTGTACTTTCGATTGTACCCAGATGTTTCTCAATGTATAGTCGGCCTGCTCTGCTCTTAATTCCTTTCAATTCGTACTCAATCAGAGTTGCTTCTTCGTTATGAATTACATTATCATAGAAATTCATTTTCAGTCTAAAAACTCTCAACACATACATATCTACATTGCATTACATGTACATATGTCTAAAGAGTTACTTGACTAACTGTATAAAATCCGTTCATGAAATATCCCTTATTTTGAGGGATTCTTCGTTTAGCATAGCGCTTCCCCGTTATAGATGATGCTTATAGTGATATTTCGTTTATCAATCTTGATGTTGATGTTAATGTTAATGTTGTATGTACATATATGTACATATATATCTGTTCGAGGTATGCCAACACCAACATCAACATCATGTACCAAGCGTACCTATGGTACACCTATGTACCAAGCGATGATTGATTACTTCTGGAGATCTTTCAATGAAACTAATCAAATTGTCCTTTATCCGAGTATATAGAAGCTGTTCACATCAGACAGCTGTAACATGTAGATGCCATAAAAGAGATTGGATGAAGTGAGGATTATTCCACGAATACATGTATTGCTTTACAAACTATTCCAATTCGACCTAAATTGGATTCCTTTCCTTTCGTGTAATACAAATACAATTTTAAATGATGTGGAAAATAGGTTTAATATAAAACCAAAACATCTTTGTACGTGTCAGATATTATCATTACTCTCAAGTATTCCCAGTAATGAGTTGATTTTATTTCCTCTTATATTATGTTAGAGACCTTTTCTATAGAGATAAAAAACACAAATGGAAATAGAAATGGAAATGGAAATGGAAATGGTTACAATGCGAAGGACAACCCCGGAAATGCTTTTAAATCTATGTATATCTACATATATGTGTATAGATAAGGAAGGTATAGCCTAACATATATACCATACAGTGCACACCTCAGACGAAAGCCAGAGCTAACGAGCCTCATCCTCTTCATAGAATATCTCCCTCTTCCATTAACATCAGTGTCATATCTGCTTCAGGGCAAATCGATTGTCGGAAATATTTGGAATATGGAGGAATATGTGGGTATATAAATATACATATATACATATGTGTGTGTATGTATAGTACATATGTATGTATGCGTATGTACATATGTATCTGCACATACAGAGAATATATCTGGGATCTCTTCTAGTCGTAGCATATATATATATATGTTGTATATGTTATTCGATAGTCTGCTATATTGTATGTACATACAGATGTAACATATTTATGCGTAGGTTTGAATCTCCCTCTCTCTCCTCTCTCCCTCTCTCTCTCTCTCTCTCTCTCTCCCCCCTCTCTCTCTCTCTCTCTCTCTCTCTCTCTCTCTCTCTCTCTCTCTCTCTCTCTCTCTGTGTGTGTGTGTGTGTGTGTATGTCCTCCTGGTTCAGGTTCAGTTTGCCTTCACTCAAAGCACACACAGCTCGCCGTTCACTTCCTTTGCTGTTTCCTTCTTCCTTTTAGCGCTTAAGCGCCGTCGTCGGCGTCGTCGTCGTCGTCGTCGTCGTCGTCGTCGTCGTCGTCGTCGTCGTCGTCACATTCATTTTTGGCAACGTCAGCGTCGACAGCGGCAGCGAAGCAACGCAAGGCAACATAATCCTGGCATCTGCTCTCACATTTACACTCGCACACACACACACGCGCTCGCTTGCCTGCCTCTGCGACGAGCGTAGCCAAAGCTCCTGGTTCCAGTTCCAGGCGGCGGCGCGCGCGCCCCTTTTCTTCAGCGACATCTTGCTGTCGACGTCAACGTTGACGTCGCTGTCGCTATCTGAGTCAAAAACTGGCGAACTTTGAGTCGCAGCTTGCGCGGCTGCTCAGGTGATGGAGCCTGCGTACAGCCCCCGATCTTGAAAGTATAATTAGTAGTATACACTATACATATGTATGTATGTATTTGTGTGTGTGTGCCTGATATATCTATCCCGCATTTAAGGGGGGTCGTCTATTTTGAAAAAAAAAAAACTAGAGCGAGACTTAAGAGAAAATATGTAAGTATTGTAGTTATGGCCCTACGAAAGGGTTTCTCCAAAATAAATAAATATGCATACATATGTATGTATGTATGTACATATGTATGTATACTTATCCATAGA
The DNA here is from genome assembly GCA_018901815.1 of Zaprionus lachaisei. Taxonomy (NCBI): domain Eukaryota; kingdom Metazoa; phylum Arthropoda; class Insecta; order Diptera; family Drosophilidae; genus Zaprionus; species Zaprionus lachaisei. The sequence goes on from JAEIFI010000663.1 coordinate 190,650, forward strand.
TGTATGTACATACATACATATGTATATTTTAAAAACTAAAAATGGATATGTTTTCAATAAACGATCTCTCGGGATAATATAAACTTTATACATACATACAATGTATGTGTGTGTATATACCCAACTTATTATATGTATTTACAATATCATATTTATTTAAAATGCAATATTTATTTAAAATATAGTTTTACAATATTTATTTATAGCACTCTTGGCATGACTTTTAAAGATTGCCCCCGAAATACTGAGTGAAAATGAATTGGGTTAGATCCCTAAAGAGTATCGCATTAGGAATATATGTATGTACATATGTATATAATATATGATGAATATATCTACATACATATGTATGTACATATATAGATTCGAAATATGTGGAAATATAATTTTAGATAAATACAATTTATACTTTACTTTCAATCCTTGTAAGTAGAGGACCCTCTTTACTTTACTTATATTCTATACTTTTCTTACACTGCTCGCTTTACTTCTATCACTTTACTTCTATTTCTCAACTCTACTTTACTTCCCTTTCTTTACTTTACATATATTTCTTAACTTTACTAAACTTATATTGCTTTGCTTTATTTTTATCACTTTACTTATATTTTCTTACTCTACTTACATTACTTTACTTTAATTCGATTTCATTACTTTACTATACTTCTATTTCCGTGTTGCTATACTTCTGTGACTTTACTTTACTTCTATTTCTTATCTTTACTTTACGTCTTTTACTTTACTTCTATTACTTCAGTTTTTTCTATTTCCTTTGCTTGCTTTGCATTTAGTTGGCACTTTATTCTTCCCACCCAAAGCTTTCGCAGAAGCCGCTCAGTATCACTCGACTCGACTCCGTTTTGGCTGAGACGTCGGCGCTCATTTCTTATTCCACTCACACTCATTGAATTTTCGGCAATACACACACACGTGAACATCGTTCTCACACACACACACAGTGAGAGGGGCATACATAAAAACATCGCAAATTGCTTTTGTGTTGCGCTGTCTTTCGCTTGGCTGCGGTCGCGGTCGATGCTGCCGCTGCCTCTGCTTCTGCCTGGTGCCTGCTGCTCTCTGCCTGCTGCCTGCTGCCTGCTACGACTCTGCAGTGTTTGCGTGTGTGTGAGAGCATAGGAATTTCGGCTAAGGCGGCGCAGCAAGACGAGCGCGTTGGCGGCCGAAAAGTATATTTGAGTGAAACTGTTAAGTGATAAATGTTACGCACTGCGCTCGCTCTCCTTCTCTCCCTCTCCCTCTCTCGCTCACTCTCGCTTTGCTCTGTTCTCTCTGAACTCTGGCTGTCTCTGCTGCGCTCACGTTCGCTCACACTCAGGTCGGCGGCGGCGCTGGTGCTGCTGCTGGTGCTGCCTGCGTCGCCGTCGCCGTTGCCGTCGCTGCCTGCCAGAAACCACATGAACGTCGCCGTCGGTCATTTTTGTATTTGGAAACACAATTCGGTTCCGTCATTTGTATTTGGAACGCCGCAGCAGAAAGAAGGTCGACTGAGACAATTATTGGCATAATAATTTTCGGCAAAATTTCAAGAAAACACTCACACACATACACACAGATACGCACACCGAAAACAAATAACGAAAAGAAAAACAAATCAAACATAGAAAAACAAATTTCGAATTAAATCGTAAATAAAAGTTAAATATGCATTAACGTGTCCGCTTCGTCGCCGCCGTCGCCATCGCTGTTCATCATAGTTTTTTTTTTTGTTCCTCTCTCGTTTTCGTTTTGTTTGTTCGTGCTCTCTTTGATAGTGTGTTTTATTCTTCCTCTTCTTCTTCTGTTGAGAGAAAATATAACAAAATACAACAAAACCAACAACAACAACGAAAACATCTCAAAGTGATCTTGATCTGCTGTTGCTTCTTCATACGTTCGTTCGTTGCCAAAACGTAAGCAAAGAAAAATACAAAAAATACGAGAAACATAAAAAAAAACATAAAACAAGCAAAGGGAGAAAAAGAGCGCGGGACACGCGCGATTCAAATAAAATCCCGATCACAGTCTCCCCCCCTTCCCCTGCCTCCCTCGTCCGCTCCCCTTCCCAGACTCTTAATCTCTCTCTCTCTCTCTCGCCCCCCGCTACGACTTAAGCGAGCATAAAATAGAAAAGTAAAATCATTCAAAGCCAGCATACGCACACACACACATACGCATTAATTGATGTATTTATATTTATATGCATAACGGAAATAGGCAAACCGTTAATTGTTGTACTTGTTTGTTACGTTTAATCGACGTCGTCAAATAATTAGCAACAGCTTGGCGGGGCAGCGCAGCAGCAGAGGCAGCGGCAGAGGTAGCTACGAATAGTTGTCGCGTTGGCGGGGCAGGGGCAGAGCAGCAGTTGGCATATTTTTTTTGCCCGTGTATGTGCGTGTGTGTACGCGTGTGTTTGCCGCCTCGCAGCATTCAGTGTTTGTACTCCTACTCCCCCCACCCCATCCCCACAACGTGACTGCGTTTCTGTTTTCCTTTTTTTTGTTGTTTTTTATATGTGCGACAAACTTGAGTAATTTTTACAAAATTTTCAAGCAATTAAATAGAGCAGATTACACGCGTACAGAGCAGGCAGAGCGGCAGCAGCAGCATGATGACAGAGAACATACCGCAGTCGACGGCGGCAGAGTCGAGTACTCGTGCGCTGCAAAGTCAAACACGTCAAATGCAAAAACAAAAACAACTAACGCAAACGCACAAAATGCAAACACAATTTTTGAACGTGCTCTGACATCATCTGCGCACAGAATTACAACAAAAACAGGCGCTGGCACGCTTTTATTAATATTTTTATAAACACACACAGATAGCCACACACACGCGCACAGGGAGAGAAGAACAGAGGAGAGAACAGTTAATAACAATTGGCAAAGTGCAATGAACAAAAATGAAAACAATCAAACAATTTTCAACATTTTTAGGCACATTTTTTTTTTTGACAGTGCTTTTTTTTGTATTTCTTTACGTGCTTTTGCTTCTCGTCTACTAATTCACCACACAAACAAAAATGCCAACAACAAAGACAATTTCCAAAAAGAGCAACACCAACGCACACTGCCCAAGATCAAAGTCAACATGACGACGACAGCGACGTTGGTGACGGTAACAGCGGCAGCGACGTCGCCATTAGCTGCAGCAGCAGCACGGCAAAAGCTCGCGCTCTCTTACACTCTCTCACGCATAAATCTCTTCTAATGCACGCGCCCATTCACCGGCATCGCAGTCGCAGCGCCCAAAGCTTTACTGACGCCGCCGCCGTCGACGCCGACTGCTTAGCAACATGTCGTGACGTGTTGCTTGCCGGCCGGCTCGAGCAGCTTTAATGTGATCACTTAGTTCACTCACTCTCTCTGTCCCCACGCAGCACGCTCTCCCCTTTGCTGTAGTTCTCCAACAGCTGTTGCCTCGTCATTGTTGCTCTTGTGTGGGCAGAATCGATGGCGAGGGTGGTGGGTTTGGTGAGAATGGCCTTCAACATGTGCGTTCGTGTTCGCATCGCACCAAACAAAACTGATGCAAAAACAAATCGCATTAGGCAGATCCGTTAGTCGGTTAACCCGTTGATGCCGGAGCCTTTTTTCCTTCTTAGCACCTTAAGCAAACCAACTGCCAATTTCATAAAATACTGATGTGCTTCTTCTTCCTCTTACCTTGCAGGTTTTCACCCATTTGGCCAAATTGACAAAAAAAAAAGAGAAAAAATCATAATTAATAATAACAATACAAAAAAAGCGAATATACAACAACAAACCATTTCATTTCGTATTGGACATTCTTCAGCCTGAGCAAGCGACCGATTTTAGTTTTCCTCGTCGAAATTAAGCCGAAAAAAAGCCGGATCCGTAAGTAATCGAAAGAGTGAACAAAACGCGGGCAAAAAAATACGAAAACGAAGATAAAGGCAATGCAACATAAATCATATAACAAGCGTAGTAATTGTTAACCAAAATCAACTGAAAACAGACCCAGCCAAACGTTCAAGGACATGAGCCAAAGCGGAAACTAAACTAACAAAACAAACCAAGCCAAAAGCAGAGAAACCTCCTTTTTGAAACATTCCACGCCCTCTAAAACATCAACAACAACTACTATTCGCCCCCCCTCAAAACAATCTAAAACGAAATTCTAAAGTGTTTTTTTTAAATCATAAGCTAAAACGTGTTCGAGTATCGAGAACAGCAACAACAACAACAAAAAAAGAAAAACAGAACAGTCGTTGAAATTGTGTTAGAATCTTCATTTGAATACGACTGAACACCATTTTACTATCTACAAAGTCCAGCCACACTGTACTATACGCACCCACAGACTAACCACACCCACACAGACCCCCACACAAGAAAAGTGCCCCCAATCCCTAGACACTCACCAAGACATCTCCGGAAACGAACGTAAACAACAACTATATAAAGGGAAAATCAAGAGGAGAAAATCGAGTTAAATACAAAATCAACAAAAAGTTAAACAAACGCAACGCCTAAGGGTTAAATCAGAAGCAACAACACCAAGGTACAGTTATTAAGATGGCATCCGAACTGGATCAATTCGCCGATTTGGAATTATCAAAAGAGGATCGTGAGCAGATTTTCGATCCGCCATTGGACCGGCAGCAATTGGAAGGTGCTGGCACCTCAAGGTATTTATGCAATTCTCTTTTCTTTTTTAAATACAAACCCCCCAGCAACCTACCCCCTCCAACCACCAACCCACCTTAACCTAAAAAACATTTTCACAATCATTTTCGACAAAAACCAAAGAAGAAACCAAAAAAGAAATAGAAAATAACCAACATATTTTGGCCTCCTTTATTTCCCCATTCCCCAGTCAGTCCCACCAACATATAATAAACTCTTAGTACATATAAACGATCATTCTATTTGTAGTTGACTCTTGTAGTGTCTTTCTTTAGTTTTCTCGAATCCATCTCATTCGTAGTCGTTGTTGTAATGCTTTTAAGTAGAAGAATCCTAAGAAGAACCTCTTCTGAACTGTCTTAAAAGAGGTTCTCTAGAGAAGTTTGAAATTATCTTAAGATAACTGACATTTCAGTTAAAAGATCTGAAATATCTGCATTCCTATCTCTATAAAAACTTACTCGCCACAGTCTATTTTGGTCTTGAAACTTTGAATTCATAGTTACGATCATGTTCTCAGGGGTTTCTTCTCAGCACTGCTTGAAATACCTGTATACTTTGTTTCTTCATTGTATCATTCCCATTTCCAATCGATCTCTATAAGTCCCTGAAAATGCTCCATTTTAATTCGAATGCCACTTCGATTCCTCTCGCAATTGGGGACCCCAGTTGGCCCGTGGTCAATTGGTTCAATTGCCTCTTGGCCATAACCTCAAGAAGTTGCCAAAAAAAATGGCGCCACAACATTTTAGGTACGCCTCAAGTCACGCGCTGCAAGATACGCGCCGAACCCGAGAACCCTACGCTCTGCCGCGACCCTCTTCCGTCATACCCCAGAGAAGTAGGGCTGGATAGAGCAAGGCATTGTGCTAGTAGTGAGGCGGCGCTGAGCTGAGTCCAGTTGGTGCTGGAATCGAATCCACAATTGCACAAATTATCACGCCAAATAACAAGATGCTCGCCCATCTATCCTCTCCCCCCCTCTCTCTGTCTCTTGATTTCGAGAACCTGAGACTGAGCTGAGCGTAGCACAGTCTTCAATCTAACATATTTGGCAGTCCCCCGCCCCGTCCACCCTCCGCACCCTAAGGTAGCCTAACCCTCTTCTAGTCTTTTTTTGGCAAAACCTACAACGCTGCTAAATAGCAGCTAATTTCCTGTAATAAATTGGGCATATCACAGAATGTGAAGAAGCAAGAAAAAAATAGAAGCTCTCAGACCCAACGGGAGAGAACACATGCACAACCCATGCCCAAACCCAAGTCCTCACCCCAACGCAACCGTGGATGCGACCCTCATCAACTGACGGCCTCGCCGAGTTACGCTCAAGTGGTGTAAGCAAACACAGAGCCGCATAGTATATCACAGCCCAATGTGACGTGCTGAGATGATCGTGCGGAGCGAGAGGTGATCATCATTGTCACATGCAGTCTGGCCACCTCTCCCTCCTCCTCCCCCTCTTCTCTTCTCTGCTCTGATTACCTGTGCCGCCAGTACACCCCTCTGGCAAGGGCAAAGCAAAGTAAAAATTGATATACTTTCCGTGTGAAGACTGAAGCCTCCTTCTGTCGCAGCATCTTCACAAGATCATATCACACTCACACGCACACACACACGTGCACCCTGAGTACATTTCCAGTGAGCATCGTCGAGCTGAAGTTGGGGTGTAGCCAGCGATTAGTTCCGAGCTTCTTAATTGCTTTGCAAGCGCGGAAAGCTTTCACTTTTGCAGCTCTCTTTTTCTAGCTAATTTACTTTCTAATCGATCTTTCAGTTCCATAACTAATCGATCTTCAATCTAGAACAAGCCTAAGGTTTCTCTCGAAAGATCTTTCCCTCCCTCTATACTATTATTTAAAGGCTTCTGGTGATCGTTCCCTGTTAAGCTCCCGCTGATCAGATTCTAACCTCAACCCTTGCTGAGCAATCGATTACTAATCGATCTTCAATCTAGAACAAACCTTAGTTTGCTCTGGAAAGAACTTCAACTCTTTCTATTCTATTCTACAAAGGCTTCTGTTGATTTCTCTCTTGTTTAGCTCCCGCTGATCACATTTCATCTTCATCCCTTGCTGATCAATGGGTGACTAAGTGATCTTCAATTTAGAACAAGCCTTAGTTTGCTCTGGAAAGAACATCCCCTCTCTCGGCATTAAGTTATATAGAGGCTTCTGGGGATCATTCTCGTGTTTAGCTTTCGCTGATCAGATTCTAACCTCAGCTCTTGCTGATCACTGGGTTACTAAGTGATCTTCAATTTAGAACAAGCCTTAGTTGGTCCGGACTTCCTCTCTTTCTATTCTATTCTACAAAGTCTTCTATTGATCTCTCTCTCTTCGTGTAGCTCCCGCAGATCTGATTCTAACCTCAGCTCTTGCTGATTAAAGTTTCTAGGGGAAGCTTTTCTTATAAAGCTCGTCTCAATTCGCATTTGAGCAAAGGTTGCCATTCAATAAAGCTTCGATCTCGATTGCCATCATGTTCATGCTCAGTCAACCCTTAGGATCGGGATCGGGATCTCTGGCCAAGCTTCTACGAGGGCAGGAAGCTCTGTGAACGATGTGCGATAGGAAACAGCGCTAAGCCGCTTGTTGCAACAAGGGCTAAGCTGCGGGTAAGCGTCAACGTCAGTAACGCGCCGGCGCCGCTGAAGGCTTTGCTCTGCTCTGCTCAGGTCAGCATTGTTCGTCGGCGAGCTGCAAGGAGAAAGAGAGCAAAAAGGACAATAAGCAAACGAGAAAAGGGAAAAAAATTCTTTACTAATTTCTAAAAATGAACCCAAAGAAAACACAAAGCAGCAAAAGAATCTCACACAAACTTACACACACACTCGCACACACACAACTTGAGGCAGTCAAAAATCTTTTTCTGTAGCATTCGCTTTAATCCGGCAAAGAAAACATGCCGCAACTGCTTAGAAAAGTACTGAAATTCCCAAAGGGTTGCGTAGTCCATAGAGATCTACATGCCTGTCTCGGTGTGTGTGTGTGTGTGTATGAGAGAGAGAGAGAGGGAGAGGGAGAGAGTGTGGGTATAATCAGGTTTTATGTCGCTGAGTTGGCGTAGGCAACAACGAGAACTTCTCGAGCCTTAGATGATACTTGGTTGGGGAGTCCCTTCGCGTTTTCCCTCATTTCCCTTCGCGGATTTTTGCTTCTTTTTTTAGTTTTTTAGTTTTTGTTTCGGGTTAAGCAAATTGCCAAACGAGTTTCTCACATTTCTGTCGTATCCACCTCATCTCAGCCCGTCAGCCCAACCCCTACCGTGGCCCCCCGCTCCTTGGCTTCCCTCTTTTAATTATTCGCAGGATTTGGCATCCTTTTTTTAGGTCCTTTCCCTTCTTAGTTTGGTTTGGTTTGGTTTGTTGGATTTCTTCTAATGTTTGTTCACTTAGCTGAGGATCTCAAGCGAAGATCGCTTGCCCAATTTGTCTCGCAGGAGGTAGGAGGGTTGGGGTGGTCCGAGAAGAGGTAGGAGGGAGCAAGGAGGAGGCAGGAGGAAGAAAACAGTAGAAGGATATTTAATCGTAGAAGTTTCACCCTTTTTGCGCTGCTGTCTTTTTAGCTGTCAAGCTAAGTAGTGCGCCTGTGTGTGTGTGTGTGTGTGTGTATAGTTTCATTGTGTCATTCAACAGAAAAGGTGCCTTGGAGTGTGTGGGAAAGAGAGAGGAGATTCTAATCTCGCTCGCCTCAAATTGCCTCCTATTTGATTCCCATCGATTATCAGCTCCTCTTTCTTTCACTCGCATCCTCTGGTGCTCTGGTCCGCATCCTTCGTCGCTGATTGACAGTCAAATTAGTAGGCAAGCAGGAAGAAGGCAGCCTGCAATCTTTTGTAGTCCAGAGCACAGAGCGAGAGGAGAAACGGGTTGATTAGATAACACGCATACGTCGTGTACGGCAGCTGCGACTCGACACCAGCGCGCTTTGACCTTGTGCCCTGCCATGTGTGTGTGTGTGTGTGTATGTGTGTGAGTGTGTGAGTGTGTGATATGGTGTGTGTAGTGTGTACTATGCTCCATTCAAGCAAGCAATGCTTCGCCTCACCCGCAGCCTCCCCCTCTTCCTCTCCCTTTTGCTCCCACATCAAAGCAAAAATGCCTGGGAAACTTGTTTGAAACGTTGATCGGCTGTGCCAATACACACACACACACACACACACACACATACACACACACACACACATTTGCATATGTTTGTTATAGAGAAGCAAATCGGCATTTGAATGAAATCAAGTACAAGAGGAAGCTAACCTTCCCCGCCCCCATGTCTCCCCCGTACCCCTCCCCCTCCTCCAGCCTGCTGCCTCCTGAAGTCTACATGCGGGGGCAGCACAATACCGCATGGGGGTCGGGGGCGGGTAGAGGAGGGGTAGTTAGGTAGTCGTTGTTGCCCAGCGGAAGAGCAGAAGGACGTCGGGTTTTGAGGCAGCGCCGAAACAGGATGCACACGCAAAGAAAGAGAGGAGAGAGAGAGAACTGACAAAACTGAACCAGGTAGTCTCAGTAGCCATGCGGGTGTGCGAGTGGAGGTGTGTGTGTGTGTGTGTGCAGGTAGTGGCAAGATTTGCTCAAGCATCTACACGGGCTGTCCTGCCCTGCCCTAACGCTTTCAGTTTTAGCTGTAGCTAAAGTATCTGCAAGCCAAAAGATAATAGGAGGAGAGAAGATGGATAAAGATGGATTGATGGATGGAATGTTAGATGGATAGAATGGTAAACGGATTGATGGTTAGATGAATAAATGAATAGATGAATGGATAAATGGATAATTAAATAGAGGTGTAAATTGAAAGAAAGAGTGATAAATATACATATAGTTAAATAGACTGTAAAGATAAGATATGTACATATATACAGCTATGCTCACATGTTTGAGCAAAGAATGAAGTTTATATTACTAAATGTTTATGAAAAGAAACAAGCTAAAGTGCCATTCTGTAGTGGACATGTTGATAATGTAAACAAATTGCAATTTTACATCAATTATTTACAGATGTTTCCATGAATATCAAACATATAATTGGCAGACAGTTTAATAAAACAGTTCATCTTGCACAGAGTGCATGTTTTGTCGCATCTTTGCTATTCTTACATTACGTTAACAAACTGATACAATCCGGTAAAAACCAGGTGAAATAGCTAACATCATGGATTGTCCTCGTCAAATTGTTCACAATGCACTTGCATTAGTCAAGCAGGGTTCAATATACATATGTATTTAACACAGTGTAAGGTTCGATAGCTAAGGTCACGAAAAGCCGATCAAACCATGACAGGTCAATAGTTGAAAAGCCAAATGTGATCCTTTCACGCATATATGTGTGTATATATGTACATATATCCACTAACAGGCATGTTATCAAAAGCATATGGTTCCTTAGTTCCTTTCTTATTTTTAGAATACCTAAATATTGGAATCGATTTTTGAACCTTGGACTAAGGGCCTGGCTATTTGGACGATGCACAACTGTCTTTCCATCTGAACCCATCCTATTTGAATAAGTTTGAACACTTCACGAGGCGAGTCTTCATTTAATCGTCGTACTACAAGTATGCAGATGGATAGATGGATGGATTAATAGATAGATATAGATATATAGTTAGCTTAAAGAGTTGACTATATAGGGTATTACACTGTTTGCTCCACTCGACTACTCTAATAACTTGAAAAGCTCTAGCTAACAGTTAGCATAGGGTCACTTAAGCTTTTCTATATCTGTTAGTTTTGGAGAATTCGTACACCTCGTTCTGTCAGTTCTCTCGAACTGAACAGTTCAGATCCTTCTACCTGAAGCTTTGGCTCCACAAACAGCTGTTTTGCTAAAAGCTCTGCAAGATGCTGTGCATAGAGTGAGCTTCGACACACACACACACACACACACACACACACACACACACACACACACACACACACACACACACACATACACACACACACACACACACACACTGATATATAGCTATATATATAAATATATCACGCAAGGTCTTCTGCGTCGGCGCACATGCTTTTATCCACTCCTGTGTGTGTGTGTTTGTGTGTGTGTGTGTCTTACTTGATTCTCTCTTGGCTCTTCTCACGTTCCGCTCGTTTGTACTTCTTATTTAACGTGCGTTTGATCCATATTATTTCGGTTTCGTTTCATTTTTTTCCCTTCGTATTTTTTCTTTTTGCTGTTCTCATTGTTGTTGTTGTTGCTGTACATTTTTTGTGTGCTCCTTTTTGTGTTTGTGTTCATTAGAAATTTCCAAGAATTCAACGACACAACACACACACACACACACATACACCCGGAGAGAGAGGAAGAAGAGCCAAACACACACTCAGCGACGACGTGATACGATGAGATTCGTGTTACTGCTGGCTTAGTTTTTCAAGAATGCAGCCGAAACACAAAAAAAGTAATAGAGGAAGAGGGAAAGAAAGAGAGCTAGCGAAATGCGAGCAGCAAAATCTCATGTTCAGGGCCAAAAAGGAAGCGGCAAAACGGCGGCGCGAACGAACGAGATCTGCTTCGATTTTGAACATAGCTAGATACATTTGGCAGATATACATAGATACACACACACACATACACATGCACACACACATACACAGAAATCTGCAGATAGTTGTGGGTGCTGCTTGGATGAGAGAGAAGATTGCATAGAGAGGAAGGTTGCATCTTGTAAAGCTTCAAGTACAGTTTTAACCAGTAAGAAAAGCAACAGTCGCGCGCACGCGACAGTGGGATACCCTTCGACCTATGTTCCTATACAATACATATATGTACACAAATACATACATATGCACATGCTTTGAAATTATTCTCGACAGATGGCGCTCGCGCTTCGCGCTCGCCTGCCTCCCGTGTTAGCTGACACAAGCACTTAGAGTTATGCTCATACTTTCTTGAATAACTTCTGTGTTTATGGTTCGATCCGTTTGAAACATAACGTAGACATAACTATCAGCTTAGTATATGTTAAAGTTAGAAAGCTATATTTTTTTTACAACGCATACAAATCCAGGTTAAAAATTAAATTAGTCGTTTGCGGGGGCGGGGGCGGTGGGCGTGGCATCCAACATTTGAAATAAACTTGATCTGCGCCAAGTATATAGGAACCATCATTCCAAATTTGGTGTCTCTAGCGTTTATAATAGCTGAGATGTGTGTGTTCATCTGGTCAGATGGACATCCGGACAGACAGACGGACATGTCTCAATCGACTCGGCTAGTGATCCTGAACAAGAATATATATACTTTATGGGGTCTCCCACGCCTCGTTCTGCCTGTTACATACATTTGCACAAAGTTAGTATACCCTTTTTTGACCATTTCCAAGGGTCGAAGGGTATAAAAAGAGATGAGGGAAAAGCTTTCTAAGACTATAGCCAAAAGAGAACTCGATATAGCTAGGAAATATGGTTAACAATACTATATTTATTTTGTTGTATAGTTATTTTGACCATCAAAACTGATCTTTATAGAAAAACCCTCATTCCGGCCGATTGTTCCTACGGCAACTATATGTTATAGTAATCCGATTTTGTAGACATCTTATGTGAATTGTAATAATATAGAAAGAGTGCGATTTAGTAGTTATTTTATACAAATTTATTCAATTCGGACATATTAAGTTTATGAAGTCAATTTCAAGAAGATTTGCTTTCTTCTCTGCTTCTTCTTCCTGCTCCTCGTCCTTATCAAGTGTCCTTTATCAGATGCTCCCTTTAACGGGTGCATGTTTACAGCTAACTAACGGTACTCGGCCAGAGCTTTCGCCCTCGCTCACTGTCTGCCTCTCTCCCTTTCTCTCTCTCTCTTTCTCTTGCTATTTGGCGCGCTAATCGACCAACTGTCGCGACACGTGCAACTGCTGATGGTGATCTCCATTATGATTGTCATGACACACACACACACACACACACACACACGATGACTGCATTTGTATTTGTGTAGAATTACGCGATCGTTCTTTTACCGTTATTTTTCGTGACTTTCTTCTTTCTTCCTGACAACAGCAGCAGCAGCTGCTGCATTCGGCAACCCTTTTGCCATTTCACGCACTGCCTGCACCCTTTCTACTGCCTCTTTCCCTTTCCTCCTCTCTCTCTCTCTCTCTCTCTCTCTCTCTCTCCCTCTCTCTTTCCTTGCTGCCCCATTGTTGTCACCCATTGATAAGAAGAAAGGGAAGAAAGCATTTCACTGCCAAGCCACGAGGGTTGCCGCATTATCCCCTTGACCAGTTTGCAACAGTTTGCCCACTGCCTCTTTTCTCCCTCTCTCTCTCTCTCTCTCTCTATCTCTCTCTTTCCTCTCCTTCTCTCCCCTTGTTCTTCCCACACGCGCGTTGTCCTTTCGGCAGCTGCTCTGCCGCAGTGCAGTCAGCAAGTGAACGTGAGAGAGCGCCAGTGCGAGAGAGGGAGAGGGGCAGAGAGAAAGAGGGTGCAATTTTACTTAGCTAGTTTTCCAAAGCTTTTTAGCACGCGGAGGCGCAGGCGGCGCTGCGCTGCGCTTCTCTTGATGCTGCTTAGATGACGACGCTGACGTCGCGACACGTCGCAGCTACTGTTGCTGTTACTGCACTGCAATCGCCGCTGCCCTCAGCTGCGCGCCTTATCAGCAATTTACGATCAAGTTTAGCGGAGCGACTGACCGCAGCGACCGGCGACGGCAACTGCGACGGCAACTGCTGCTGTTTGCTGCTTTTTTATTGAGGCCATTGAACTACCGAAAAGTAAAGTCGCAACTTTTATTAACCTCATGCTGCCTCTGCCTCTGCCTGCTTACAACTGTTTTTACCGTTCGTTTTCTTATTATTTATTTAGTTGTTTTGCCCGCTTTTTTGCGGTCATAGCGCACATCTTTCCCCAAACACACACAGAGAGAGAGAGACACACACACACACACAAACTAATTGGCCGGAGCCGGCGTTGCGACGTCACCTCAAACAAAAATAAAGCACACACACACACGCACACGAACGCAGGGAGAGAACAAAATAATAAATGACCGGAAATAACAAATAGTTGAGGAGCTCCCGCTGCTTCTGCTGCTGCTTGCTGCACTGCGCTGCTCTGCCGACGCACACGCACTCGCAGACGCAATGCACGCACACACGCATGCAATGATGCGCATCTTGCTGCATGCACTGCGAATGCGTGACGTAATCGAGAGACATCAACAGTACTCAGCGCACTCAGTTGTTGTTGTTGCACTTTTGGATTGGAGAGCACAACTCAAACAACAACAAAAGAGCGCGCTTTGGTGAGTGCAAAAACAACTTGACTTTCGCGGCGAGAGATCTGCACTTGTTGTTGCTGTGTGCGTGTGTGAGTGTGCGTGTTTAAGAATGCGAACAAAAAGCGCAACTTGCTGAGACAGAGAGGGAGAGAACGCGTAAGAGTCAGAAAATCGAATCGCCGCCGCCGGTTGATTGAGCTTGAGTACGTCGCGACGCCGACGCCACCGCCGGTGCTGTGTGCTTTCTGAGCTTTTGTCGCGCTACTCATGACAGCGGCAGAGTTGTCAAGGCAGACAAAGACAGAAAATCGAATTAATTAGATTAAAGTGCGAATACATGTGTGTGTGTGTGTGTGAGTGCAAGTATTACATACATACATTGCAACATTGCATGAGTGCAAGTATTACATACATACATACATACATTGCATACCAACAAGGGCGTGTGTGTGTGTGTTACGTTGTGATAAGCCCAAACGCACATTTCGCACCGTTTACGTTACGTTACGTTGCGTGTTGCCATATGGAGCTCGGCACCAACTGTTGCCTCCATCTGGCAACACCACCACACACACATAAAGAAGACACTGCAAACGTAACGCGCGCGTATTCCCCATTTCCCTTCGCTGTTCTCCATTGTTCATGGATTGCCATTTCTCCTACTTTGTGCCCAGCGCGTTCTTTCGCTGTTGCCATCTCCTTCTTCGTCTCGTTCTCCGTCTACGTCTCCTTCTCATTTTCCCTTTTCGCTTTTTGCAAGTGTTGCGCGCTAATCATGTTGTTGCCTTTGCTCCATTAACACAACAACAAAGGCTAAGGCGACGACGACAACGATGGCGAGTAAGAATAACAGCAAGAACAAAAACAACGGTGGCGACCGCGGCGGAGTAGACGGCAACTTTTGCGCTTATTGTCGCTTTGCAGCCCCGTAGCCGGCTAGCGGCTATCGCTGATTCTCTCAGTCATGTGTGTGTGTGTACGTATGTGTACTGCGGTTTCTCTCTCTCCCACTCTGTCTCTCTCTCTTTGCTGCTGCTCCAACGGGCCGCCACTTGCGTTTCGTGCTTTGCTGTTCCCTCCTCCGGCTCCTCCTATCCCGAACCACCGTCGATTTGCCGTTGCTGTTGTGCGCTGCCTCTGCCTCTGCCGCTGTTGCTGTCGCAGTCAGTCGGTTTGCGTCTTGCTCTTTGACGCGCCCGTTTTAGTTTCAGTAGTTAAATGCTCTTTGCATTTTGCGGTCGTCTTTTTCGGAAATACGCGACGTAGTTGGGACAGCAGCACAAGCAGCAACAGCAGCGCAGCAACAGCACCAAAAATACAACAACAACAACAACAAATAATCCAACGCAAAGCAACAGCAAAAATTATAAAATATTTTACGCCTGCTCTTGTTGGTGTCGGTCGGTGTCTCTGCGCGGTCGTGTGTGTGTGCGTGTTTTACTTTTTTTTTCAATAGTCATCGGTCGCTGGTCGTCGTGGGCGCAAAAAAAAAGAAAAAGAACAACAACAGCAACGGCAGAAATTGTGCTGCGTTCTTCAAAATTAGCTTAAAGCTTTAAGTGATATTCATAGTAGAACACAACAACAACGTAAAGAAACAAGCTGTGAAAAGTGAGTGATGAGTGTTGGAAGAAGAGCATAAAAAAAGAAAGAAAGGAAAAAAGTGTCGTGTCGTTTTGATATCGCTTCTTTTTTGCACTTCTGTTCGTAGTTTTTACAAGTAAACAATTTCGTTCTTTTTTTCCTTTATCTTGCAAGAGTGTGTATGGGTGTGTGTGTGCATAGGGGAACAAACAAAGTTGGCAAAAATGAGATGTGTATGTGCGATATACCGTTATATGCTGACACTGCCAAGCCGGCAACAATACATTCATGTGTGAATGTGTGTGTGTGTATGCTGTGTGTTTCGGCGGTTGAATTCTTTTTGCCGTCTTTTGTGCTTTGTTCTTTCCCTTTTAGTTTCGTATTCTACTCAGGAATTGCAACGGCGTCGACAATTATTGAAATCAAACAAACGCACGACAATCAAATTCAATTTAAGCATTAGCTTGTGTGCGCTTGTGTCTTGCTTTGTTTCAACTAGTTGCGCCCAGCCTAAAACAACAACAACAGTAGCAACAGCAACATGCTAGCAAACTGACCTACTTTGCTCCACTGTGACTTGTGTGGTTCGTTAAACGAACACGAATCGCCATCGAAGACGAAGTCGAAGTTAGAGTCGAGTCGAGTTCGAACTCGGAGTCTGTCTGCCAAAGAGAAAGAGAGAGAAAGTGTGTTGATCTGCTGAGCTGTGCTTTTATTTGCATTGCAGTTCTTTACACTTGGTTTAGTGTGCGCTCTCTTTCTCTCTCTCTCGCAAGGCTCCCCCTCGCTAAAGTCACTTCGGTTTTGGGTTGCGCCGACATTCTAAGCTTGCCTCGTCGCGAATACTGCCCATGCGTCTACATAATCTACACACACACACATGGTGAAGGAGAGGGAGAGCGGCTCATGTGTAAAGGGGGGCGGCAACAGTGCCGCTAATTAGTCAGACACGTATCAAACATGCGTACAGAGCAAAGCAGAGAAAAGAAAATAGTTCATACATCGATAGACAGTTATCGATAAATACGTACATCTGCATGTTAAATTGACAGTGTGGTGTGCGCGCCTGTGAGTCAGCCCACTGCCTGCTGTCTTCCCTCTCACTCACCCTTGCAAGCACAATTTGAAAGCACAAGGCACAAGACAGCGACAGCGCATGCGAATGCGAATCAGAGCCCACACGCGTGACTAAAATGAGCAAGAAGAAGCGGACAGCGCTGAAAGATCAACGCAGCAGCGAGAAGTGAAGAGTACGACGAATAGAAGAGCACAGAAAAGAGACATAAAAGAAAGCAAATAAGAATCAAATGGAATCATAATCATATCAGTATCACAAATTCTGCTACATATTTTGCTGCGTGTGATTAACAAGTGTGTTTCTGTATGAGTGAGTGTAGGTGTACATGTATGTATGTATGTGTGTCGACGTCGCGACGCCGCCTCTGTCTACGTCATGACGGCGACGTTTCCAATTTGTATTTGTAATTCCAGAAAAGAGCGAACTCGTCGCGTTCGCTTTCGTTTTTCTCTTCCATCGTCCTCTTTTGTTGTGTGCGCGTTTCTCTTACAGTTGTTGTTGCCGCCGAGTTAGTCTCATGATTTTAATCGTTTGTGGTTTATAGTTGATTTTCTGCGTGAAGTAAACGAATAATAAATACAACAAATAGTAAAAAGTGAGAGAGAGTCAGTGTAAGAAAGAAAGAGAGAAAGAGAGAGAAGGGAACAACACTCACACTCATTCTTTCTATAATCGAGAGAACAGAACAACAACAACAACAACAAATACACAACAAAAACAAAATATACAGTAAACGGGAGGAACAACAACAAAACACTAAAAATGCACAACAACAACAATTATCAATTACCCCACAACGTCAACAACAACAACATTAACAACAATAGCAACAGATTAAATATAAACAACAGCAACAACAACCATCATTATTATAACCACCACCATCTGCAGCAGCAGCAACAGCAGCAGCAGCAACAACAACAACAACAGCAACAAATATTGCAACAAAATACGAAAATTCCTCGTTTTTATGAACGGTGAGTTGTGTTTTAATTGCACCTACCTCTGCGCCACGCCCACAACACCCTCCTCGTCCCAATGCCATGTTCTCCTTCTCTCCACCACTCATACAATTGTGCTTTCGTACTGTTCTATGTTTAAAGCTCGCCAAGTCGGGGGATTTTATTTAAACAAAATGTTTGTTAACGTTGGTAACAAGTTTTTATGGCAGTATATACATTATCATTATCATCATCATCATCATCATCATCATCATCAATGAACGTATAGCGATTGTATTCAATATTTGTGTTCAACATACACAAAATAAACATTGCAATATTTACATATATCAATAAATCGTTTCTCTCTTCATTAGTGTCCTCCCCCCTTCTCATTATGTTTTGTCAATGTTTGTAATGGAAAGGTGACCTTAATGGGGAGGGGGCGGAGTAGGGTGTTCAGTGTGAAAAGATACACCCCTTTTTGCGAATTCTCTTTTGGATATACATAGTTTATAAAATGTTAAATCAAATTTGAAGACATTCACTTGAAAAGGAAAATTATTCAAAATGTTATTTTAGAATATATACATACTATAGATCAATCTATCAAAGTACAAAATAAGTCATTTAAGAAAAAAACCTTTTAACCATAAAACAAAATAAAACTTTGTGCCTATAGTAAGTACACTATAATTTGTGAAATATAGTATAATATGCATATGCATAGTATAGTAAGGTATGCCGATCACGTTGGGCTTTTGGTTTCCTATTTCTTTTACCATGCAAGTTCTACAAATGCATTGACCATCCATGGTTCTTGTTCTTGTCAGACTTGAGACTTATTGAATGCCAAAGTAACTCGAAAGTATTTCGGACCTATCGGAAAAATAATGCAATATAATAGGAACCAGTAAGAAAAGCAACAGTCGCGCGGCACGCGACAGTGGGATACCCTTTGACCTATGTTCCGGTATAGTTTTATGTGTTAAATGCATACACATACAGTTAGTCAAGAAACTCTTTACACATATGTATGTACATCTGTGTAAAGTGTTTCTGGACTAACTGTATGCATATGCACATGCTTTAAAATTAACAGCGCCGACAGATGGCGCTCCCTTGTTAGCTGACACAAGTACTTGGTTTTATGCTCATACTTTCTTAAATAACTTCTGTGTTTATTGGCCGATCGGATTGTAAATAGGAGAATATGTAGATACTTTTGTTTATATCTTTTATACAGCAATGATCTGCCTGTTACATACATTTGCACATAGTTAGTATACCTTTTTTGACCATTTTCAATGGTCGAAGGGTATAAAAATGTATGCTTGGTGGGGGTAGTGGGGTAGAATACAGGGGGAAAGGGGTTTCTTATCATAGCGATATGGCATTTGGCCACGCCCACAACTGGCGCGCAGTGCAGCTCGCCATTTTGTTTGTCGACCTATTTTCAAAGCAAAAATGCATATGCTGAAGAGGAGGAATGACAAGGGTTAGATAAACATGCTGATGCATGCTGCCTCTGTGTGCGACAGTCTCTCTGTGTGTGTATAGAGTACAACTCTTGCCGGACAATTTAGGTCAAATAGACTGCGCGTGTGTTTGTGCACAGACATTCTTTGCCGGGGTGTGTATATGTAAGTGTGTGTGTGTGTGTGTGTGTGTGTGGGGGCAGTAATAGATAATAAACTGCAAGCACTGAGGAAAAACAACAAGAACAAACTCAAGAAAAGAAAAAATCCAATGCAGTCAGCAACAACAACAACAACAATTGAAACGGTGACAACGACGACGACAGACGCAGTAGAGAATGGCTAAGCAAAGGGGGCTGTGCAATTGCAGACAGCGAAAACTAACGGTAACTTCTCGCAGTCAATGAATACAGCGACCCGACGTCGACGCGGCAAAGCAACTTGTGGAATGCTTTGGAAATAGAACGCAGCGCGACCCAGCACACGCAACTCTGCGAGTATGCGTCATGTCGGTGTGTGTGCGTGTGCGTGTGCCTGTGAGTGTGCGAGTGTGAGTGTGAGAAACTCATAAGCAACAATATAAATACTAACAGCAGCAGGCTGCGCTGCTTTCCACGCACAACAAATTTCTGACTTGTGTTCATTCATAAAATGTCGAAAACAAAAAGCAAACAACGTGCACATACAAATGCAACCAATCCCCATACGCACGTTTTCTGTTGCCTCTGCTATGTATGTACATACATATGTGATAAAGTAAATACTTGTGCATGTCCCCGTTGGTACTATGGGACAAATGCGATAGTTTTTGTGACAATAACTCAAAAGAGGAACAATATCGTTGGAGCTTATACCAATTGATTGTACGTGGAACCGCCATACTTTTATACTAATAGGTAGTATATATATTTACTATATATATACTATATATCCAAATTATTGGAATTAAAACCAAGAAGCGTGGCGAACGGAACACTCTCTTTCTGATTGATCAAATACAAAGACTTTAAATTCAATTAAAGTAGCATATCATACCGTTCAAATTCAAATATTTTCAAAAATGTAATAAATACATGACAATATTGTATGTAATGTAAACCCAAAATATTTTTGTTTAATATAAAGCTATATTATATTATTATAATTGAAAAATTCGATATTACATCCTTTTTCCTTTATAAACCTCGTATAAATCAAAAGTAGAAAGAATAAAAAATAAGTGTATTTTTTATTTACATGCTAATCGGAGTTATTGCCATGTAAAGGTTTAAGTTTTATACTCAAGTTCGGTTCAAATGGATCAACATAATCAAAATAATTAAATTATATATATAAATATCTGTATGTATAGATATAATATACAAAATACTATTTATATCTCCATTATACTTTGACAAGTTCATTGAAAAAAGGGTTTCGAAGCACGGCCAATATTAAAATTTCAAACTCATATTCAAGATTTGATCTTGTATAACAAATAAAGATGTTTTCAACTGTCTATTTAGTAAAGTTATCTTGACCGTCAACTATTTATCAGCTGATATTTTAACTGAGCATGGTTCTCTACACCTTGTTGGGTAATTAAAAAAGGAAATGTTAAAAAAACATTATAGCTTAGAATAATAAAAGATCAAATTAAATTAATATAATTATTTTTAGCTATAAATCAATTGCCGCTAGATCTTATATTTTGCCCACTGTGCGTGTGCTGCGCTGCAGGCGCATTTTGTATATTGATTGAACATACATATATATAGTTGCATGTCTGTATGTGTCTGCATGCGTGTGCGTGTACACGCACATACACATGCAATCAATGGCACCGCGCTCAGGTCCTCGGGTGGTGTCGGATACTGTATGGTGTATTTTTTTTCTATTTTTGTTTCTTTTTCTTTTGCTTCTGTGGCGTGTCTGTGTTTATGTGTGCGCAACAAGCAGAGGTCATTTGCTTGGACAGGCGCCAGTAGCAGCGTCGACAGCGCGACGCGTTAGTCACAGGTTAAATAGAATGAAATTGTCGCAACTCTCCTTACCCCATACTCACCACACTGCTGTGGAGAGGTGTGTGTGTGGTGGGGTGGGGTGGGTGGTTAAAGAGATTGATATTCTATTTGCTGCGATGTCAACGAACTGCGGCGGCAGAGCCTACAGTGCATTTGGTATTTGCATGTTGACGCTGGGCCCGTGGGTGGGCTGTGTGTGTGTGGACACGCCTCAAGCTGCAAAATGCGCATAGACATGTGTGAGACGCATGCGCAGAGTGCTGCTCAAACTGTGAGTGCTCACCAAACTGTTCTACTGATGCGGGGGAGAAGAAGAGGATGACAGAGAGATAGAGAGAGAGAGAGAGAGAGGAACATGCGCGAACAGCTACTTGAGCATTCGAATTTAAAATTCACACACACAGAGACAGGAACAACCAAACATGTCGAAAAAGAGCAGCGTCAGCAAATTGTTCGTCCGTTTCGACTTCAATTCCTGGAAAAACCAGCAAAAAAACTACAACAACAATATGTGTGTGTGTGTGTAAGTAAAAAAAGTCAGACACAAACAAATATGGCATAACACTGCAACAGAAAGAAAGAGAGAGAGAGAGAGCAGAGAAACGTTCATTGAGAGAGCGAATTGCAAAAGAGAAAGAGAGAGAGAGAGGGAGACGACTGGGATACACATAAGTGGGAATGGAATGCGTTGACTGTTGCTGCTGCTGTTGGTGTTGTTGTTGTTGTTTTACTCTTTTGTTGATGTTTGTTGCTGAAGGAAACGAAGACGGTGACGAAGCCAGTGCACTGAGACGAGGCTGTTGACAAGCTCAAGAAACACGTCGCCACACGCAGCCTCCTCTCCTCTCCTCTCCTCTCCTCTCCTCTCCTCTCCCTCTCCTCTCCTCTCCTCTCCTCTCCCTCTCCTCTCCTCTCCTCTCCTCTCCTCTCCTCTCCTCTCCTCTCCTCTCCTCTCCTCTCCTCTCCTCTCCTCTCCTCTCCTCTCCTCTCCTCTCCTCTCCTCTCCTCTCCTCTCCTCTCCTCTCCTCTCCTCTCCTCTCCTCTCCTCTCCTCTCCCTCTCCTCTCCTCTCCCCTCCTCTCCTCTCCTCTCCTCTCCTCTCCTTTTTTTTCGTTCTTTCTTTCTTTTTCTCTCATTTCTCAGCTAATCAAAGCTTTCATTTTTTCATTCATAAGCCCCAAAGCTCTGCAGGGTATTCGAGCTTCGGCATACTGCGCTAAGTGAGATCTCTCTCTCTCTCCCTATCTGTCTCTCTCGCTGTTCTTGTTTTTGCGCCGACTGGAGTGAAATTACTTCCAAGAAAAATAAACACGATATTAAATGTGCAACATTCCAACGCAGCTTCAGCGCAGAGTCGCGACAGAGCTGCAGCATCAGCGGTAGCAGATCAAGATTTTGCACTCGAATGTTGTTGTATAGTTGTTGTTGTTGCTGTGTTAGTTAGTTAGTTGGTGTTGCCGTTATGGCAACAGGATGTTATCAAGCAACTCTCCACCTCTCCCCCGTCCTCCTACCCTACTTCTTTCTCGCGCTTTGCTCGTCTTGGCGTGACATACAGGCATACATACATATACACACACATGCATTCATTTAAACTTGTATAAAAGTACAGTAATCGCTGTACCATAATGACTCATTGACTCATTACACCCGCTGACCATAAGCTAAAAGGGTACTCCAACATTATGTTATCCGAAATTGTATGTACATACATGTGCACGTACAACTGGGGGAAAAAGGCGTGGCAAACCCCACAAGGAGATTATATATCAACTTTGTTTTAAAATACGGCCACGCCCCTTACACCCCCGTCAATCGATTAAAATCGAATTCAAATGGTGGTTTTACAATTAGGACTATCATCGAGGTTCTTCAAATGTAAAGCGAATGGATAATGAGCTTAAGAATAGTATTAAAGAGTTACGATCGACGATCAAATCACAGAATATAGAAACAACATTTACACCTGGGAGAAAGACTAAGTTGTTCCTTATGTACAAATATTATGTGCATTAAATCGACATAATAAAAAACATTAATATCGGTACATTATTATGCGATACTTTTTGAACCGATTTGGCATTCGATATTTGAGGTATCTTGCTATAATTGGAATGAACACGTGTTTGAGTTGGGAAAAATAATATACAATATTCTAAAAAATGAAGCTTTTAATATTTCCAAGTAAGTTCAGCTAAGAATGCCTAATTTTGTGAAAATGTATTGTTTAATTCACCGGTTACATAAAGAATAGGTCGCGGAGGTCAGTGATCACCTGTAGAGCGAAATATTTTAAAAGTTTTCGAAGTTGTCCAAAAACAAGGGTTTAATGACTATATCTTTTTTTAACAATTTCCACAAGTGCTCCTTCGGATTTTTTGATTCTTTAAAGTACCTCAAGCCGTCTTCCATTTAGTATAATTCTTAGTATAGTTGAAACTTTAGTAAATTCATTTCTGTCAAGACTTTTCCAAGGAATGAATAATACACGTGTTGTATAGTCCAAGTTTTGTTGTGGGAGTTACAATTCCTTTTCGCAGAATAGGTTACTTTCTGTTGCACCTCTGTTGCTGTCATGTAGATTCTCATATCTTGCTCGATTTTGTCATTGCCTTTGCTACGTCACCAAACACCACTATTGCCCACAGTCTCCTCCACCACGCCCGCTTTCCACAAATTAAGAACAAAATTGCAATTAGCTTAGAATTCTTTGCAGACTCTCTCGCTCTCATCCTCTCACGCTCACCTCGCTTTATGTCTCGCTCTCTCTCTTTCTCTCACTTTCTCTCTCCATCTCTACTTAGATGTTAGTTCCGCTGCCTGACACTTTTACTGACATACCACTCTCGTTTCTCTTTCTCCTTTTCTCATTTTCTTCTCTCTCTCTCTCTCTCTTAATTTTATTTGATTTGATAACTTCCATTTATATTTTCCATTTTTATATTTTGTTCATCATTATAAATAATAATTTTGCACTTTTATTTTCTTTTTCGTTTTATTTAAATGTCTGTTGTTTGTTTTCTTCTTCTTTCTCTCTCTCTCTATCTTTCTCTGTCTTTCTTTGTCTCTTCTTTTTTGTTTTGTGTGTGTTTTTACGCTATTTTCTTCACAGTGTTACGACATCAAAAATCTTAATAAGCGGCATACCGCTGCAAACACGTTTCGAAGACATCGAACCGCTACTGAAGCCCTATGGCATCGTCAAACAGTGCGAGGCTATTTCTAGTAAGGATCAAAATACTCAAACAGTACATATAACATTCGAAAATCCTGAGCAGGCGCAAAGGTATATAATCCCAAAGTAAACATAAGTCAAAAACTAAACCAAAACCAAATCCAAACCAAACCAAACCATGATATCGATAACGATTACAAAAAACTCCCCATCCCACACCCGACATCCACATAACTTAACACTCGATTAACGCTAGTTGTTGAGTACAGTCGAGTTTCTCTATCGAAACGTTTAAGAATGACATGTTAAAGCAAAGAAGAT
Organism: Zaprionus lachaisei; assembly: GCA_018901815.1. Classification (NCBI taxonomy): domain Eukaryota; kingdom Metazoa; phylum Arthropoda; class Insecta; order Diptera; family Drosophilidae; genus Zaprionus; species Zaprionus lachaisei. The sequence continues at coordinate 215,108 of JAEIFI010000663.1, forward strand.
AAGTTCTAGAAAGATTCGACTGTTTGTATTGTATACACAGATCTTTTAATAGATCCCGTTTGTGTGCATGGTCTGTGGATAGTAGTTCGGAAAACTATCGATAGCTTTTCGATATCGATACTATCGATTGTTTTCCAGCTACATTTATAATTAATCTACATTCTCCCCCCCCTCTCTCTCTCTCTCCTCTTAACCTTAGAATTCCCACTGCACACCTACCCTCTACCCCAATCCCAACCTCGACCTCAACCTCAACCTCAACCAGTGTTGAACAATATTGTATGTAAATAGTTTGAGTGGAGTATGGAGTACTCGGGGCATTATCTATATATATGGGTGAGGGGTGCGTGGAATAGGGATTGGTGAGGGGAGAGGGGGGAATTTGTGTGCTGTGTTGTTAATTATATTTTAGGGCGATTTTGGTTTCTTTTTTCATCAATTTTGTCATGAAATATTTTTTTATTTTACCACCTGATCTGTTCTGAACTGATCCGATTGTGCAATGTAACCTTTATTTATCTATATACACACACACACACACCTGCATACATGCACACAAACACACACACCCGTTCCTTGCTGACCAATTGTGAATCCCTCGATCTGATCCCTCCCTCACTCTCCTGCTCTTTGTAAATCTCTCTCTACTGTCACTCCACCCCTACTCTCCCTTCTTTAACTGCATCTCGTGCTATTTCGCATCATCTCATCACACCACATCTCTTTAAATACAATCTCCATAGAGCTGCTGGTGGTCTAAACGGCGTTGAGTTCGAGGGCAGCAAACTACACGCAGAGCAGCTGGACAAAAATCAACGTCGGAGCCAACGGAATCAACGCAATCCGTATCCTGGCATGCCGGGACCCGGACGTCAAGCGGACTTCCCGCTACGCATTTTGGTTCAGAGTGAGATGGTTGGGGCGATAATTGGTCGTCAGGGAAGTACCATACGGACCATAACACAACAGAGTCGGGCCCGTGTCGATGTGCACCGCAAGGAGAATGTTGGCTCCCTCGAGAAGTCCATTACGATCTATGGCAATCCGGAGAACTGTACCAATGCGTGCAAGCGTATACTGGAGGTTATGCAACAGGAGGCCCTCTCTACGAATAAGGCGTAAGTGCAATGCAATCGATAAGTCGATAAATCAATCAATACATTACTGATTACTGATGGTTTTTCATGTTTTGTTGCAGTGAGATCTGCTTGAAGATTCTTGCCCATAACAATCTGATTGGGCGCATTATTGGCAAGAGCGGCAACACAATTAAACGAATCATGCAGGATACAGACACAAAGATAACGGTTAGCTCCATTAACGATATTAACAGCTTCAACTTGGAGCGCATCATAACGGTTAAGGGCTTAATTGAGAACATGTCACGGGCGGAAAACCAAATCAGCACAAAACTGCGCCAAAGCTATGAGAACGATCTGCAGGCAATGGCCCCACAGAGCCTTATGTTCCCCGGTCTCCATCCCATGGCAATGATGTCGACACCGGGCAACGGCATGGTATTCAACACGAGCATGCCGTTCCCCTCGTGTCAAGGCTTTGCCATGTCCAAGACACCGGCCAGCGTGGTACCGCCGGCCTTTCCCAATGATATGCAGGAGACGACATATCTATATATACCGAATAATGCTGTCGGTGCTATCATTGGCACCAAGGGCTCTCATATACGCAGCATAATGCGCTTCTCGAGCGCATCCCTTAAGATTGCGCCCCTCGACGCCGACAAACCGCTGGACCAACAAACGGAGCGCAAGGTAACGATTGTTGGCACACCGGAGGGTCAGTGGAAGGCGCAGTATATGATATTTGAGAAGATGCGTGAGGAGGGTTTCATGTGCGGCACAGATGATGTCCGCCTAACGGTCGAACTGCTTGTAGCCAGTTCTCAGGTAAGCTTTGCCCGTTTTTACCCTTCATCCTTCATCCTTCGTCCTTCTCTCTGACACTCTGTTTTTTTCTGCTTCAGGTTGGACGCATTATTGGCAAGGGCGGACAGAATGTGCGTGAGCTGCAACGTGTGACGGGTAGCGTCATTAAGCTGCCAGAGCATGCGCTGGCGCCACCTTCTGGCGGCGATGAGGAGACACCTGTGCACATCATTGGGGCATTCTACAGTGTTCAGGTAAGCAGCATATATACCCAAATTCATATATCACGGACCCACTCACTTTACACACTCTTTACCCTCTCTCTCTTTCGATAGTCCGCTCAGCGTCGAATTCGCGCCATGATGCTATCGACAAATCCGCCGCCAGTGACCAAAAAACAAAAAGCTGCCAAAGAACAACAATTGCAACAGCAACAACAGCAACAACAACAACAACAGCAACAGTCCCTAGCCGGAGCCGCACCAAGTGGGACTCAACAGCCGCAACAGCAGCCGCAGCAGCAACAACAGCAACAACAACAGCAGCAACAGTCGCCGTCACAACAACAACAACAACAACAACAACAACAACAACAACAACAACAACAACAGCAGCAGCAGCCGCTGCCGCCGCAATCGCATCATCAACCGTCTGCGGCGCCGTCGTCGGCGCCACCTGCACCATCACATCATCAGCAGCAGGCGCCGTCGACAGCGTCCTCACATCAATTGCAGCAGCAGCAGCCGTCGCCGCCTCCTGGCAATGCATCAGCAGCAGCTACTCAACAGCAGCAGCAGCAGCAGCAGCAGCAGCAGCTGGCGAGCTCACAGCAGTAGAGAGCTGCCGGGGGTATGGGGAGGATTGGGGGCAACAATTAATGAAGCAACCCACGGACACACAGCAAGCAACTATACAAAAACAACAATAACAATTACAAATACAACAATTATAACGAAAGTAATTAACATAATAATAATAGAAATAGAAATGGCTTCCCCTAGAGAAACTTCAATTCGGACTAGCCGACGGCAACAACGTTCTCTCTTTTACTACAACAACAACAACAAAAAGAACACACTGTATAACAGTTTTCATAACAGTGGAAACTGTTATAGAGCTGTTATTGCAGGGTATCTGTGCGTCTGCTGCAGGCAAGCGATACGGAAAGAGAGTTAAAGGAGAACAACAACACAACTACAACAACAACAAGAGCAACTAATTCCTGCCTAAGCGCAGCCCCCGCCGCAGCAAAACAACAACAACAACAACAATAACAGCAATTACTATAAACACAACAACAATTTGGAAAGGAAAAGTTACACATCAATAACAGCGAAGGAAAACACAACAAAAAAGAAACAAAAATCAGCAGTAAAATTCGTTTTTTATATGTAGAAATATAAAAATTAATTTTTTTATGAACTATTTTATTTTTTTAAACACTTTTAGTAGGCGTACAGCGTTAAGTGAGGAAAGCAGCGGCAGCAGCCACAGCAGCGCAGCAGCAGCAAAAAACAGAATCAGAGTCAACAACACAAAGAGAAACAAAGAAAAAAAACAAACAAAAAAAACAAAAAACAGCGAAAGAAAATCAAAAACCAAATTTCTTTGGTTTGTGCGTCTTTTAAGGTTTTATTATTATTATTATTTTTTTTTGTTTTTTGGTTAAGTCGAAAATGGAAAGTCGCAGAGAGAGAGAGAAAGAGAAGGGAAGATTGTGGAGAGAATACACACACACAAACACACGAACGACTTGAATCACAAAAACACTGTATGATTTTTGTCTTCTTCGTTTTATATTTACATATTTTAATTACTCTTTCTAATTACGATTAATTTTGTCGTGTAAACCTTAATGCAAGAAACAAACAAAATTTCAAGCTGTCGTCAACTTGAACCCACCTCAAAAACAACGACATCAAGAATATATACACGTATAACACTTAACCTATATCTAAATCTAAATCTTAACCTATAGCTAAAGCTAAACCTAAACCAAAAGCAACAAAATGAAGCGAGAAAAACTGTAAAATAAACGAAAAACATTTTTGGAAATATTAAAAATATTTGAAGCGACCTCACACAACTCTAGGGTCGAACGAATACAGTATACATAGATATATATATATATATATCTGAATTATGTCTATATATATATATATATATATATATATAGACACAAAGCAGCAAATGTATATGTCTTCGTATTCCGTTGTATTCGATGTGAATTCAAAAAGCTTGTTAAACACACACACATACACGCCCATCTGTTATATGCGTATAACAGTTACACATATATACATATAGATATATAGTTAAGTTGTATCTCTCACCTAATGCCAATCAAGCAATCCTAGTGTACAGCTGTAAAATAGTTTTCGTGAATTGAATTGAGATTTCGAGAATATTGTTCTTGTTAATTGTTTGAGCAAACTAGAGAGCAGAGAAAGAGACAGGAGATTAAAGTGGAAGAGAAATAGAGAGAGATAGAGAGATGTAATGTGTTTGCCTTGAAACAAAAACAAAAGGTGCTGAAATGTTAATTTTTAAATGACGAAAAGAGCGAGTGACAAGTGTTACATAAAGTCTTATATTAAAATGAATTGAATTGAAATGAATTAAAATAGAAACCGAACATAGTGTGAAAAACTTGTATGATTCGCAACAGCAATAGAAGGAGTTTCTCTACGATATGTTCGCAGAGACGCTCACACATATAAACAAATATAGAAACACACATACACAGATACACATACAAACAACAGCATAGAGCGGTACAATAATGTAGTGTATAACAGTCTTTTCCATAGCTGCTAAAATCGTAACTGAAGTAACTGAATCGGAGCAAGAAACAATCAAACAACTACAACAATAAACCCAAGACAATAGCCCAATTTTGTTGAATAAAACAATGTTAGAATAACGTGACATTTTCATTATATTACACTTAATTTGTTTATACATATACATATATATTACATACATGCATATGCTCATACATAGTGTTATACAATACAGATAGATAGATCTACATCTACATGCATCTATTATAATCATATGCTTTTTGTTTGTTTGTTTGAATTTGTGAACCTTATTAAGTTAGAATTAGCAATTAACAATAACAATTACAATAACAATACAATAGCGATAACAATAATTATATAACACTGTCGATACCAATGACGATACTGAACCAGAATCAAAAGCTCTAGCAGCTCAGTTTGTATAACACTACATCCGTTATACTCGTGCATTTCAAAGAAGAAGAAAAACAAAACAACAAAATAAACATTTCGGCCAGAGAAAAAGCAACAAAAAAGAAGAAACAAACATTTTCGAAATTGACCAAAATAAAAATCAAGCAGAAAAACAATGTAGAAAAAAAGGAGAACAAAAGAACAGCGTACTACAAGCTTATGTAGGGCAGTTTAGGACAGATATTTTGACATACAAACAATACAAGGAGACAAAAAGAAATATGAATAAAATCAAGAAAAGAGAAGAAAAGCAAACAAAGAGAACAGAGAGCAAATTTAAGAAAAATATGTGTAAAAAAGATCTATTGATGAAGATTGAACAAGTAATTCAAATACCTCAATGTAAGTGCATTATCTTCTATGACAAAAATAAAAACAAAAACTAAAAAACAAAAAGAAAACGGAAACGAAACAAATTTAAAAAGTAAAACAAAAAGAAAAGAAAAGAAAAAAATTGTTAAAACATAACGATTGTATAGTGTTCGAGCTAAACAAAAGCAGCTGAAAGGAAATCATGCAAAAATCATGAGAATAAGAATCATAAAGTTAATTATGATAGTTTTAAGAATTGAAAAGAAAAACCTGAAAGAGGACTTCAAAACACAAGCGAGAAATCACAACAAGCGACTTGAACAACAACAACAACTACTACATCAGCAACAACAACAACAAGAACAACAACAACAAGTTAAAGGCATATCAATATATCGAAAAGCATGAGACCCACAGCGCAAGAACCTTTTGAATCAGATCTAGAACCGAACCAGACTCAGACCCAGACATAGTGAACCACAGCAGACACACAGAGCAGAAACGGAGACCTCGAGGTGACATTAAGGAATAGAATAGAAGAACAAAGTGAAATTGTTAAAGTTTTGGTATGTTTCGAAAATGAGACGATAAATACCTATATACCTTACCATCTATACCAATACCTATACCTATACCTATGCCTATACTTATTAACTGACCTTTTTGTGTAGCTCGAGTAAGGGGTTTATTATCAAGTGTATATACTATACTATATATATACTTATAAATCAAGGTGTTTCCTAGGCATATATATGTGTATATATATATATATATATATATATATATATATATATATATATATATATATATATATATATATATATATATATGTGTGTTCAGTAAATATATACATATATATATTTATAAAAATGTGTGTGTGTATATGTTGAGCGAGGGAGAAGAGATCGAACTTGTTTTTGTTATAATTGAGAATGTAATATTTTTGTAAATATATATATATATGTATGAGTATATCTACATGCATATACATATATGTATATAGGTGCACATATATTTAATTTGAAAAGAAGAAGGAACTTTCGGTGACGTCTTGAAGTTTGCGTAGCGAATAGAAAAAATGACCAAAGTTGTCAATACAAAGAACATATATATATAAATAAATATGTATATATGTGTATATATTTATTTATATAATATACATATACCATATAGAAATACTATATACTAAAAAATGACCTACATATGTACCATATGTCCGAGATGCGGAATGGTTTCTAATATGTCGTAGATAGTATAACGTATATCATATATCATATATCGTATAGCATGCTTGGCGACCGAGGTCTAAGCATTTCAATTCTATACACAGAAATAAAAGGCAAAAGAAAACAGAACAGAGGAAGAAAGCTAAAAAGAAGAAACAGGAAACGAGAGCGTCAGAAAAAAGATTTAAGTGAATTTTTATAAAAAATTCGAAAAAGTGTAGACTAGATTTGCATTGTTTTTAATTTGCATAGAATTCCAAATGCTGAAGTGAAGCAACAAGAAACAAGTCTAGTAGATAGATAAGAAAGAGTGAGCAAGGCAAAGCAACAACACGAAATTGACAGAGAGAGAGAGCAAGAGAGAGAGAGAGAGAGAGAGAGCAGAGTGGTTGAGTTAACTAACTGTTGCTCTGTTTAAGAAAGGAAATGCGGGGGTTTACCAAACAGTAATAAGAGATATATATACACACAAACATAATAATTAGAAACGAACGAAGACAAGAGGACCCAAACATATTTGAGGTTAAGCGTGCGCGTTGAAAACGACAGCGAGTGAAGGAAAAAGAGAGAGAGAGATAGCGAGAGGGCAGCAAAGAAATTATTTTTTAGTATTTAGAGGCTATTTTATATCGTTATTAAAGCAGGCGGAGCGAGAGACGACGACCATTAAATGAGGATAAAAGGGATAGAAGAGAATTAAATTTTAACTCGACGTTGAAAAGAAACGTAACGGAACGAAGCGAAACGGAAGTGTAAGGGAAAGAACAGATTGGGATGGGTGACAACCCTATAACCGTATGTGCTGTATGTGAGTACAGTTGCGTCGCGATTCGCGTTCCAGTTACACTTGTTATCGATAGCTCAGGAACATGGCTTATCAATTCTGAACATTCTCCTATCATTTACAATATATCTTTTACGATTATTTGTCATTTGTACACACACACACACACGCGACTCACACATTTTTACACTGAGGACAGAGGAGGTTTCATGAGCCAAGCGGGGGTTTTTCTTTTCACATGAAAGAGACAGAGAGAGAAGTTAAAATTTAATTTTCCTAAAAGTACTTTTTGTGTTGTAAGTTGTGCCAAGTACTGATAACGTTTAAGGTGTGATAAACTCGTTTTAAAATTTAACAACTATTTAAACTATTACTAAAAAACGAAAAAAATTAAGAAAAATTTAAAACTTATTATTATTTTTCTAGAATGCTTTCGATGTACATTTTAAAACACACAAACACCAGAGACACACACACAAACACGCACACACACACACACAAACACAAACACACGCACACACACACCCGAGAATCCAAAAGGTACTTTGACATTTAATTTGACAGCAAAAACAACAACAACAACAAGAAATTGCTTTGCTATTACAATTTACTTTTTATTTATTCATATAATTTTTTCATATAATTTCTTAACGTCGTAACCTATAAAATTTGTACTCTGAAGAAACAAAAAAATTATTTAAAAAAATTTGAAAACGACAAAAAAAACGTATTGAAAAAGAAACGATGAGAAGGGAATGAAAAAAAGATACTTTTTAAAAAGGTATATTTTTTTATATACATATATTTACATATTTACATAGAGTTTTTAGCGGTACAAACATCGTGAGTACAAATCAATATTATTTTTTTTTTTTTGTTTTCGGTTTTGTTTGTCTTCTACCTTATTATAAAGTGAATGAATTTAGGGGTTTTCTTAGACACGAGAATTTGTTTTCGGATTGTTCAATTGTTGGGAGAGTGAAAGTTAGTAAGAAAGGAAAGAAAACGGAGACAAAAACAGAGACAGTTGAAACTGAACACACATTTTTATACGATATGGTAATGATATGATGATAACAATAACGTGTAAAACGAGTTTAATAATGATGTAGGCAAGTTAAGACCCGAGCAGAACTGCAAATAGCCCAAAGCCGTCACTCCACACTAAACGAAAGCCAAGAAAGTAGCAGAAAGAGAAAGAAAGCAGGAAATGCTAAAGAAATAAATAAATACAAAATACTAAACGAAGAACTGTACACCAAGGTATTCAGCAAATGAAACTCTGAAGCAGCACGCCCGAAAACATAGAGAGAAAACTAAATTATAATGTAACTGAAACATAAAAATGATCACGTAAAAGCTAAAGAGAAATCTCTATATAGTTGTATATACATATATATGTATATATATATAAAGATGACGACCGGGATAACATGACACATATTTCAAATGGGGGTTCATTTTGGTTATATTTTTTTGAAATTTCATTCAGACAAACTCAAATTAAACGAATGAAAATTGGACGCAAAATCAGTCAGAGAAGCAAAAGGAAAGAGAATAAGAAAGAAATAAATAACAGGACACAGAACGATAGGTCAATGTAAATGAAACGAAATGAAATGAAACAGATCAGTTGCAAACCGAATCGAACAGAACAGAACAGTAAACACTCCTCGGATACGACACAACTGTACTAGACAGCAAGCAACAATGGAACGTTGTTTGTTGTTCGAACAGCAACGGCAACAACAACAATATGACTTTATTAATATAAATACAATACAAAATATATATTTTTAGCATATAAGCATACAAGAGAAAAATGAAAACAAGAGTAAGAAACTAAACAAACAAAAAGAAAAAGAAAAACAAAACTGAAACCAATTGTCAGCCGTAAGAGTTTACATGTACTAAAATTGAAGGAAACGAAACAAAAAAAAAAATATATAAAAGCAAAAGAAAACAAAACGCAAAAAAAAAGCAAAGCCCACAGATTACAGTAAAACTAACATACGAAACTATATATACATACATATGTTTATATTGTACACATGCATAAACAGATAATGAAGCGAGCCCCACACTAAATTCTCTCAGTGTGTTACCCAAAATCCGTTAAAATGTAGCACACTTTTCTGCATTATGTTCATAGATTTGCTAATTCTACGCAAACAAAGAACGGAATGAAACACAAAACAGATTATAATTGAACAGAACAACCTATTGTTTTTGCCCGCTCATTATTTGCACTTTGTGTGTATATTTTGCATTTGATTGTCACCACCATCATCGTCATCATTATATTTTTGGCATTCATATATAAAATATTTCTTAAAAATCTATTTAATAATATTAAATTTATCCTTTTTTTGACTGTAATATTTCATACGGTAATCAACTGGAGACTGAGCTACAACATATATTTAGTTACCGTTATGTTTATTACAATTCAAAAAGAAGAACAAGAAAATAACATGAGCTCAAAGTAATTTGAGTAGCTACACACATACACAGACACCCACATACCCTACACACCACATACATACGACATAAACCTATATATAATATATAGTATATTAATAGTTTAACCTGGTTTGCCTGTGCTCATCAATTCATTTTATAAAGTTTCTCCCCTACCTTGCTAAACAATAGAATTGCGAAAATGAATAGAAAACATGCTGTAAACGGTTTGCCTGTGTGATAGTAGTTTATAATTAAAACTGTTTACAGAATCCAAATTGCACTTCCTCAAACCTCACACCCCACACCATATCCCTCACAAAACATTTAAATAGCGAGAACATAGAGGGAAAATCACTATTGATATCCCTAAAGAGAACTAGATATGATATGAGAATCGCCAGGAATGAAATAACTATTTACAAAAGCAAAGGAATGAATGAATATGAGCTGAAGTTAGCAAGATGAAGAAGAAAATGCACATGAGATCATACATATAATACACATACACATACACTACACATACACTACACACACTATACTATTAACTATATACTATAATAACACAATTATTTTTACTTTAATTATTTTTATAGTACCTACCAGTAGTTTAACGTTTTTTTTTCGTCGTCTACACGTACTTGTTAAGTTCATAAATCTACATGCTGATGTGGGCTACATAATGTGTCTACATTGTACATTGTATCTACATTACAGAGCTAAATATCTATAAATATTATAAACATACAAAAAAAACAGTAAAATATTATTAAAAAAAAACAAAAAAATACAAACAAAAAACATTTTTTTTATTTTTGTGTTTGTTATTTCAGTTTGTAGTTCAGCTTTCGTTCCTCCATTTTTCTTTCTATATGATTTCGGGGCGTTTCATTCCATATTTTGTAGCGTATAGTCACCAGTCCTCCCCCATCCCCCTCCCACTATCCCTCACTCCAAACGATGCCAATGTGTGCTGGGGGCAGCAAGAGTTTTTGATATGATGTACTCGGAGTAATATATTGTAGTATGTATAACGATCCCCCACGAGCCCGTAATTCGAATCGTGATTTGAACACCCTATGTAAGCTAACTTACATACATATAACATAGAACATAGAGAGCCTACGCACTCTAACACACGCAAGCAGAGAGAAATGCGTGTACATTTATATTGACATGCAGATGTATGCAAACAGTATGCACACATGAATGGGTACATAATATACACAATACATACTAAAGTAATCCAAGAGAAGAAACCTAAACTAAAAACTAAAAAACTATATAATAATAACTAAAATGAATAAACTACCTCAGCTTTGAATATTTCTATAGAAATGTTATTAAATGTATTCGAAGGGCGACCGTAAAACCGTAAAGAGATAAGATCTAAAAAACTAATGAAACCAAATGGCATACAAGTTTTAGAGCTGCATTTATATACTAGTAACAATACTAATTTTAGTAAGTGTACGTTTTGCATATTCCTATATAGTTAAATAAACATAAACATTAACAAAACTTAATCGAAAACGAAGACAAAAACTCTAAGGCAAAATTAAAGAAAAGCAAAAAAAAAAACACTAAAAAAACCAAAGTACAGTGCACACTCGAGGTAATGAACGGATTTAATCTTCACTGAGATCGAATCAAATCTATATCGAGCTGGGTTGCGTTCCTTCATATCGTGGGTGCACTGTAAACAGATTTAACGAAAAATTACAAAATAATTTTGCGTCCATTTTTGTTGTTTCCAATACAAAGAAAAACTATGAAAAAAAATCATTTTTAAATAAATACATATATAATTGTTTTAATTGTGAACGTATCAAGTGCAACAAACAAATCCAGATCCAGCGATATGCGCACATACATACACACAATCGAACATACATACATACATACAAATATGCAGATTCCCAAAGAACAACTGAATCGACTCTGTGTATGTCTTCTAAATCTACTATAGAAACAAACAAAAAATACTATGTCAATAAGAAAGCTTTCTCGGTGTCAGTTGTGTCCTAGTTAAGACTTAAAACGCAAACTAAGAACAAAAAAATGATCACAAACTAAATTAATCGGTTATATTTGCAAGATTTGCACCTAATATACATACATATACCATTTACCATACTACATGCATACATAGAAACAAATATACATACTACATTCAATTGGAAATGTGTACAAGAACACGCGAGCAAACCGATTCCGATCAGTCCTAGTACATGCAAGCGCATACTTTACCTTCATACACACATATACTACTACATGCATACATATACCTACATGCATACATTAAGTGAACTAAATTTTCTCCTTTTTGGTGTAATTAAATGTTAAACGCTAGTGCAAAATGTAAAAAACTAACAAAACTATCATGAAATTCAAATTCAAAACACGCTCCCACACGAAGATAAGCTTACACAATAAAGCATTGCAAGAAGCTACAACATAAATACAATCTCAAAATTGAATAACCCAACATTAAGCTACTTACAAACTCAGCTAAAAATGTTAAAAAAAACAACAATTTTTGTGAACATGTGAAGAAAAAAAAAATAAATCGAAAAGAAATTTACTCAATAAATGATTTTTCGTATAAACAAACGGCAGTTTATTTTCAAAAACTTCCCAGTACTTTGGTAAAAGTGTTGAAAAGTCAACACTTAGATGGGCTATCGATAATTTCCCAACGATGTTTGACTCCCTCAATTGGGAAATTATTGTGGTGGCTGCCCGATAGTTGCGCGCAAATTGTTAAAAGTGTTCGACATGTCTTTCAATGGTAGCTCTGTAATGCGACGTTCCACGGTCCAATCATTGATCTAGTATTCATACTTTAATTGGCCATAAAATAACTTAAAATCTCAATATCGATTGCAGCCGTGTAATATTTGCTGGAATCATCGATTTCCCGGTCATAACTATCGATAGCTGTGCTTATCGCCAAGTAGCAAAAAGCATAAAAGCATAAATGTTTTTACAGTTTACAAACGGAAACAGGCACAGCCACAGCATAAGGCTCAGTACTCCAAAGCAATCGACTTGGCGTTGTCAGAAGCAATAATAAGTTACTGTAAGCCGGATAAACTAAACATTTCATTCATATTTTAATTTTGCGCGCTAAAAATGTTACGCGAAAGTGTCAAAGGAAGATAATTTTCTGTCCCTCCTCCAGCTACAGCCGGGCTGTGTATTTGTTAGCTGTTTATTTTATGTGTGCGTGTGTGTTTTGTTAACGTTTACATGTAACACGAAATTATCCGACAGTGCCTTGACAACGAGGCAAACTAAATTAAATTAGAAGCGATACGAAACCAATAAAGCGTGCACTGTAAACAATGATGTATTTGCATGTGTATACATGTGTGTGATTGTTTGTTTGTGTGCTTACCTGTCTGCCAATCCTCTAGAACAAAACAAGAACAAGCATTTGCCATCTATTTATATAGGGAATTGCAAATGTACTTGTTGTTCTAGATGTGAATCGAAACATGAGCAGGGCGGGGTTGGGCTGGTGGGCGGAAGCTGAAGCTGCTGCTGCCGGGCTAGTCTCGAGCAATACACTTTTATGTGTGTGTGTGCATGTGCATAATTCATAAAGCGGCATGTCGAACTGGGCTTGACTGCAAGAAAAGCAATCAGCAAAGCTGTTAGCAGGAAGTGCAACAGCAACATTGACAACGACAACAACAACAAGAAAGCAACAGCAATGTGTATGCCACACCCCCTTCACCCACGTTGTGTGTTGCTCACGGGTAGCCACCACCGGGTCCGCCGACCTTGGACCGTGTGGTGCCCCTCTATGTGTAGGTGTAGATAAATATGCATACAGACATATGTAAGTATTATAGTACTTATAGTATGTACAAACTGCAGATCTGTAATCTGTTGTCTCCACATCGATACAGGGCATCTCATTGTGCCAACAAATAACTGGACTTTGTGCTGCTCGCACTTGTAAGACTCAGCTCGAGGCGGGTCTGTCTACGAAAGATGCTGCATTGTATCAGTACAATAAGATTCGTAATTGTGAAGTCGTCTGTTATAATGTGTGGGTTTTCTGATTATAAACAATTTCAATCTTAAGTTCATTGTGTCCAATTCAGGAAACCCTTTTAATGTAAACTATCGTATTGTACTGTGATATTGTACTTAAGTTTCGTGTTCGAAGTGAATTAAAAATTCTCAAAGTGTCTACAAACGTGAAACGTAATGAACTATTTATTAGGCCTTGTCTAGCTATTTGTAGGAACTTTCTGTCAACATAGGCGTTCGCCGTGGGTGGGGAGGGGGGTGTGGGTTAGGCTGGGGATCGGGTGTGGTATTAACTTTGCTTCTGTACTGTCACGACATTCCTGATTATTGATCAAATGTTGGTAATTACCCACATAACCTATTGTGGGTACAATTATTTATAGAAATGCATTAAAAATTGTACTTTTATGGTTGCTATATTATTATAATAATCAATTTCTTAAATACGTCTTAAACTACTGGGATTCTAAATGGAACACACTCGTATCCATCTGTAAACATACTTGTATTGAAGAATGTAGACACGAAGATAATAATAACACCCAAACCCCCTATAGTCGCCATACTTTGTCAAAATAATCCGGATTGAACTTGACACCGTTGCGTGATATTGTCCGACAATCAAAGCAATCAAGTGATAAACACAGACGGAAGCGGGGTCTGCTTTATTGGCTTCTGTTAACGGCACTTTTGTAATCTATCAAGCTATCAAAGTGTTTATAGATGTTCGATATGTGATATTGACAAATAATATAACAATAAACAATAATCTATAGTTTTGAGTGCGGGGGCCCAGCTGAAGAGCGGCCTGGATGATGCAGACGCTAATGCAGAACATGCAGAACCGATACTCCTTGCTGGATAACTTATTCAGGAACGTTTGGAAATCGGCAATTCAATTGAATTACAAGCTGAAGCTTCAGTTACGCAACATTCGATGGAAAAATGCGAAAGCCAAGCCGGGCAGTGCCTATCAGCCCACAGAGGTAACTACATATACATATCTGTGGTATATACTACTAATAGTATATATTTATATGACGTCTGTCTTCCCTCGCAATAGATCGAACAGGTGGCCAATGTAATCACTCATGGCATTTGGATAGTGCCAGCTATATTCGCTGTAATAAAACTGTTTGAGCGCTCTAGTAGCTACAGTCAGTACCTAGTTTCATGGGTCTATGGCACCGCCCTCTGCATGCTCTTCACCATATCCACGTTCTTTCACTGTTCCTGCTACTGTGTTGAAAACAAGTGAGTCTTAACCCAAGTTAGCCTGTAACTGTCTTAAACTGGGCTTAACTATCTTCAGGCCTCCAAAGAACTACAAGAGTTGGCCTCCATTCAGCTGGCAGACCTATCGGGGACTCAAGAATGTCCTGCATCGATGCGATCGTGCAATGATATATGTTTTTATTGCGGGCTCATATTTTCCTTGGCTGACGCTGGAGAACACGAACCACTCGATGCTCTTGTTCTGCATGGAATGGATCATTTGGCTTATGGCGGCTATTGGGATTGCCTATCAGCAGGTAAGTTGGCCTGAACTCATTTTAATCGCATCGTATGTGAAGTTCTCATGCTTTATCATATTTTATAGCTCTACCACGAACGATACAAATGCCTTGAGACATTCTTCTATCTTGTAATGGGTCTGGGCCCGGCACTTGTGGTCGTCTTCACCGGCCATAATTTCAATGGCATGATGCAGCTTAAGTACGGGGGAGCCTTCTATATACTAGGTATCGTGTTCTTCAAGTCGGATGGTCTCATTCCAATGGCGCACGCCATTTGGCACCTGTTCGTGGTGCTTGCGGCCGCCTGTCATTATTATGCTATTTTAGTACACCTGTATCCTAATGACTCCATTAATTTTACAACCAAGTAGCTTTTCGTTTTGTGTACTTAAGGCCCGGTAGGGGCCTTGAATCGGCCCATCTATAATTCGAAGGTTGCGCTCTCTGCCCACATTATGATGTACGAGCAACAGCTGTTTCAATTAATGTGTTTCTCGTATTGATTTTATACAAATTGTACAGTTATATATTTATAGTTGTGTTTATGGTTCAAGTCAGCCAGAATGTATTCCATCCTACCACCAAAACACTTATGTTATTTAATGCTTTGCTCCATAATTAGCCAAATTGTTGTACTTAGTGTAGTTTTAATAACGAATTTATTGTATGTCTCTCCTCAGTTGAGAAGTTCCATAGGATTTATACTTACATACATCGTAGCTTCATATACAAGTACTATTTATAGTTTGTAGCTTTGCCAATTTGGTAGAGGTTTGTCAAGCGATAAAGCGATGGTCAAACATTTCTTGTGATGCAAAAATCTGCGGTCTTGCCAAAAATTCATTCTCTGTTCATTGATGAGTATGATAACTGGTTAATGGCATATGGTTTATTGTGAATTAACCTTTAATAGATATATAAACATTTGCTATAAATTCCATTAAAATACATATATAATACGATATACATATTCACATATGTACATACTAGTCTCACATTTGATATTGTGTAATACCTTTGAAAAGTGTACAAAATATACAATTTGATTGCCCTTGAAAATAACTAGAAACCCGCCTAAAGAACAATATATACACATGCGTACATATTTATAATACGAATACTGAATGAAGTTAGGTTTAGAGCATAATCTAATCACGAACCGATGTTGAGGTTGGCGTGTGGTACTATACTTTGTGTGCAATTGCTCAGGGATTAATTGTTCAGACCTATTAGTACAATAGATGAAGATAATGATGAATAACGAACGGTTCGTTGGTTCGTGGTTATGGCTGCTTTGCTGATTACGATACGGATTACAACAATAAATATGTGTTCCGCAAAATGTATAAGATAAATGCATGCAATGATAGGTATACATTTAAAAAATTTTTTAATCTAATATACATACAATAATATACCTTTATATCTATACAAAAATTGTAAAACATTTATACAGATCTACTAGTTTTATTAAATACCTATACATTATATATATATATATTTATGTATACACAGTGTATCTAAACATTTTGATGTAAAACATAAAATAAATAAACTTGTGTGTTAAACATGGTTTGAAATTAGCGCCATGCAACCGATATAAAGTGTTGCAAAAGGTCTGCTTACATCGTATTTCCACTATCGATTAATCGTCAAGATGTTTCGTGACTGCCAGTTTAAAATATCGCCAGCTGTTGCTTGCTTTGTACGCATATCGATATTCGTGCTTATCGATATGATAACAATCCCACGGGCAAACGCATGGTTTTATTTTAATGGATAAGGAGAAGAGAGCCTATGGCGTACTTCTGCAAACGGTGATCAGTCGGGCGCGCAGCTCCCCCATCGCCGTGCAGGTACAATTCCAAAGGCAGCTGCAGTTCCTGCACGACTTCGATGCCCATCTGCCCAGCGGACCATATGGTGTCAACAAAGCGGCGCAGCTGGCGCAGTTGCTGACAGCGGAAGCGAATCGAGTGGATGGCGACAGTGGCGGCACCAATGACTCATCAAAGCTAAACGAGTGGTTAGTCTGGCTGAATGAGCTGCTCTCGTGCCGCAAGCAAATGTTGGGCAACACGGAACCGCTGCTTCAGTGGCTTCTGCAACGCGTCGAACAACAACAAACAGTTGATGCCCTGCGCTGCCTTTTAACACTATTGGAATCGATGGCAGAGCCCAGCGGTGCGCGCAGGCACTTGCCTCGCCTGGCAGTCATTCCCTTGCCGAACGCAGTGGATGCAGCACTGCTTCTGGTGCTCTGCCAGGATGCAGTGGTGGGCGCATGCGTCGAACTGGGGGAGCAGGAACAACAGCTATCCAGCCAGCTGGGCAATGCAATGTTGCAGGCGCACTACGACGGTCGTTGGATGAAACTTAAGCGGGAGGGAGACCACGAGACACAGACGCTGGCACGTCTTGTCACGCATTCGCTGCAGCTGTTGCAGAAGATAACGGCACAGCATGCGGACTACGCACAGCAACATGCACCCGAACTGCTCGGCTTGGCACTGGCGCATGCACGCAGCTGGGGCGACGGACAGACAACGCAGCAGTTGCCCCACCGTGTGCAGCCTGCCCAGCAGTCGGCTGCCTATGGACAGGATGAGGAGCAGTTGTCAATTGCGAATGGCAAGAACGGAGCTGCGGCAGGTCGACGGGCCAAGTCGCGCAAGATGCGCTCACTGACCAAGCAGCGTAACAATGTGCAGGAGAATTGCAGTGCAGCAAATACAAGTACAGTGGCTACTGGCAATGCGGATCGGATGCAGCAGCTGCTATTGCAGGGCAACAGTGATCACGGCTATCGTACCCCGAGCGGCGACTCTGAAGGTGCCTGCACTCCCACCTCAGACGGCGCCATGCAGCAGGACAGGATTGGACTAAAGGAACAGCGCCAGAGCCAGGTGAAACTGCGCCTTGCAGCGCTGCAGCTGCTCGGCACAGTGACCAAGCAGTTGCCTCGCCGCCTGCTCTATGGCTATTGGCACGCACTCTTTCCCAGCGGTGACTCTGGCTTGTGTGAGGTCTCCAAGGATCACCTGCTGCAGATTGGCGCCAGCGATGGCAATTTACGGTGTCGGGCGCTGGCACTGCAGCTGGCCGCCCAGCTGCTGTATGGTTCGAAGCCGTATTTGAGCCAGGCAAGCAGTGCCTCTGCACCCAGCAATTATACGCCCTTTGCCCTGAGCCTGGCCAGCAGTGTGCTGGAGGCGTATCGCCAGCTGACTGCCATACTGGAGCGCGAGTATGCACCGCCTGTGCTGCTGCAGTGCCTCAAGTGTCTCGCCGTGCTGGTGCAGGCGACGCCGTTCGAGCAGCTTCAAATGGGATTCGTCTACGAGTTTGTCCCGCATGTGAAGAAGCTCGCCGGGCATGTGGACACCAGCATAAAGGTGTCTGCGCTGCTGGTCATGGAAATGCTGGTGGCCATGCCGAGGCTAACCCAGGAAATAGCCTGTGCAGTTGGTTTGCCGATTAACGAACGTCGCGGTGCCACGCGGCAGCTGGAGCGGGAACAGCGAAAGGGGCAAGAGAAGGAGCAGCAGTTTCAACAGCTCTGTGACTCTGACGACGATGAACAGCAAGAGGAGGAGCTGGAATTGGAGCAGGAGGAGGAGGAGAAAGTACTGGCCAAACAGTCCAACATTGATGTGCCATTTCCGCGTATACCACGCAATTCTTGGCTGCTCCGTCTAGTGCTGCGATACCTGGACTGCCCTGGCAGTGCGACCCCTTTGCGTGTCGAGTGTTTGCAGGTGCTTCTGGCCATGGCCACCCACTTTCGCCTCTTGCGCGATCATCTGGCTCGTCTGGCCGAGACGTTTTGTGACGCCCTCAAGGATGCCTCCGCCGATGTTCGCCTGTACGGAGCACGCAGCTTCGATGCCATCGGCTATCAGATGGCACGTCAGAGCAACGAGCAACAGACGGGCACTAACTGCAATCCCAGTCCCAATAACAATCTCGATCCTAGTTACTTGAGCTTCTGGCAACGCATGTTGCCCGCCATCTATTGTGCCTACCAGGATGCCAGCACAACCACATTGAGATGCTGCCTCTGCGATGCATTGTCCAACATGGGCGTCCAGAGCTTCGAGAGCTTGCCCCAGGCACAGCGAAACGGCCTGTTGGCATTCCTGCTTGGCTGCAGCAGCGACGATGCCGCTGATCATCTGGTGCGGGCAGCGGCGTTGCGTGCTCTGGCTGTCTATGTGCTCCATCCCAGTCTGCGAGAGGATTTAGTGTTTGTGGAGCACGCGGCAGAGCTGACGTTGCGTCTCAACGGCGACAGTCAGCTGGCTGTGCGGATCAAGGCCGCCTGGGCTCTGGGCAACATCAGTGAAGCCCTTGTTGCACCCTTAGCTGGTGGAACACTACTGGAGGAGCAGGAGAAGGAGCGCATCTCGCAGGCGCTGCTTGGACGACTCATCGAAGCTGCCATTGACGCTTGCAGCGACCATGACAAGGTGCGGGCCAATGCGGTGCGCTCCTTGGGGAATTTGCTGCGCCTGCTGCCACCTGAGGAGCATGCGCTGATGCAGCGTGGTCTGTCCAAGCTGCTAGATTGTGTGCGTGCCGCAGGAGGTGCCAAGGTCAAGTGGAATGCCTGCTATGCCCTGGGCAACTTGGTGCGTAATCGTGCCCTCTTCTCGTCCAGTGGCAGCCTGGCGGGCACGCTCTACGCGGCGCTCAACCAACTGATGGTGCAGCATGGCAACTTCAAGGTGCGCATTAATGCCACCGCCGTTCTCATGCAGATCGAGCATCGAGCGGACTTTGGTGTACACTATGCAAGTGTGTGGCGCTCTCTCTTGGCTGCCATCGAACGTTCCAATGCGTTGGACACCTTCGAGGAGTACAACCATCGTGATGGACTCCAGCAACAACTGTGCCTGGCCATGGCCCATTTGCTGGCTCGTGCCCGGCCCGACGACCTGTTGTCCTCCCACGATGCCTTGGAATCCCATTTGGATACAGTCACGGTCACCTGGCGGCGTGTCGCCTATCGCATTATCCCCGAGCAGGCGGCGCCTCTGTTCACCTGCAGCTCATTGCTGCAGCAGCGCTTGTGCGCCACCTCCCTTTCCGGCGAACAGAAGATCGCCCTCACATTCCTCACCGGCGCTTTGCGTCTGGAGAGCTAATGTTCGATTCACCCAGGTCACCAACGCCCTCACATCCTTAAGAAAATAAATGCAATTTTTCAGTACTAACAAAATTACTGTGTATTGATTATAATTATAACGAAAGCACGAAAGCTACAGTCGAGTGTGCTCGACCGTAATATACCCGCTACACACCTGACCAAAACGATTTCTTTTATATATGTATAACTTTTATGCTTTGCGTATTTTGTGTTGCATAATTTCAAGGAGGTATTCAGTACATAGCCAATAGTACTGGCCACTAGTTCATAACTGGTCAAATAAGTACTTACTAAGGGACTACCCTACTTACTTTACAAACCCTAAGCAATGTATTTTATCATTTCGTTTTTTGTATGAAATGTTCGCTTATAGGGTCAATCGCCACCACTTCGTTTACCAGTAAGTAGAGAATAGGGTACCCATGAATGGGGTACTTATGTAGCTACTAGAATTGACTACCCGTGATTAGAATACTTATGTAGGTACCAATGGTCTAGAGAAAGAAGTACCTACAATAAGAGTAGTACAGATGTTACCCATGAATAGGTGGTTCAAAAGAGTACCCATGAATATACCCAACAGATGGCGCTGCCAGATGAGCTGTGTACTGTTTCGATATATCGTCAGCGCCATCCAATGTCTATCGTTCGAAACATGCTGTAGCCGGATTCTCCATACTTTCTATTTTTGGAGTCCACGTCTGTTAATAACTTTCCACTTTCAGTTTTGTGTTGCTGGGTTATCACAATCTTTGTTATTTATTTATTTAATTAGTTTATAGTCGGACTAAGGTCAGTCGACTGTTTAAAAGTAAAAAAAAAAAACAATTAATAGTTATAATTAATAATTTTAAGTTAAAAGTAAAATCTTAACTGTGAGAAAAGAAAGAAAAAGAAATTAATTGAATTGAGTTTACATTGGGACAAAAAATGAAAGAGCCGATCCAACATTTGTTGCAGAGGATTGGGGCAAACCCAGAAAAACCCAATCAGATCAGGAGAGTTAGTGTTAGTAAGCAAAACCTAAGCAAAATAGCGATTAGAATGCTCAAACATGCAGTTAGTTAAAAAGTACTACTGTTACTACTACTAGAAAGAAGATAAGTATATATTAAACTAGTTACTAGAAAGGTGGGTAAGGATTTGTACTTTTAAGCAAGATACAGAATTATTGTTGTTGTTAGCGATAATGTAATATAGTTTATTATAGTCCGAACATAGTACCCTGAAAGGCTCATGCAGGGCATAATTCGAGCTACAATTGGAAAGTTTTAGAGGAAGATAATTACGGGCGATTCTACCAGGGACAGAGAAGTGTAGTCGACTAAGCAAGTCGTTACTATCTATGTCCCCTTGTATAAGGTTATAAATAAATACAACACCAAGCATAGTTCTACGATTGGCTAGGGAAGGCAGATTTAGTAACAAAAGTCTACTAGGATAGGAAGGAAGTCTTGAATTTACATCCCAGTTAAGGCCTCGCAAGGCAAAAATTAAAAAGTTTTTCTGTACGGATTCAATGCGATCCTTGTGAACTGTGTACTGAGGGCTCCAGACACATGATCCGTACTCTAGAATTGCACGAACAAGCGAGGTGAAAAGAGTCTTAGTTAGGTAAGGATCGTCAAACTCCTTAGACCATCTCTTAATAAAGCCGAGCACACCCATAGCTTTATTAACCATTGATGATAAATGTTCGCAAAACTTGAGTTTGCGGTCCAAACGGACACCTAGATCATCAACCAGGGAAATTCTTTCCAAGGTACAACCACAAAGAGAGTAAGATACGTACTTTGGACAGGCTCGTGAGAATGTCATCAGCTTGCATTTGGAGCTGTTCAGATTAAGGAGATTTGCACGACACCAAGAATAGAAACAATTTAAGTCAGATTGAAGGCGTAAATGACAGGAGTCGTCTCTAAATTGAAAACAGAGCTTGACATCATCAGCATACATGAGAGTACGGGAGTTAAGTATGACCGTTGGAAGGTCATTGATGAAAAGTGTAAAAAGCAGGGTACCTAAATGGCTTCCCTGGGGAACACCAGATGTGGCATGAACGGGGTAAGAAAGATTATTCTTAAAGAGGACTCGTTGGGTTCTGTCACCCAAATAGCTCACAATCCAACTAAGAAGTTTTGGTGAGAAACCGAGAAGGTTTATTTTATGTGCAATAAATGAATGGTTGACTGAGTCAAATGCCTTACTGAAATCAGTATAAATGACATCAGTTTGAAGATTTTTCTGAAATCCTTTTACCACAAAGGATGTCAGCTCAAGCAAATTTGTCGTGGTAGAACGACGTTTTACGAATCCGTGTTGAAAAGGGGATATAACGGATCTGCTAAAATGTTGCAAGTGAGGAGTTATAACATTCTCGAAGAATTTAGGTATAGCCGATAATTTAGAGATACCTCTATAATTACTTGCATCAGACTTACTGCCCTTTTTGAGTAAAGGGATAATAAATGATTCCTTCCATATGGAAGGAAAGGAGGCGGTGTCTAAGGACAGCGAAAATAATTTGAGCAATGGCTTACATAAGGAATTGGCACAATATCTAAGTACACAGGCGGGGATACCATCGGGACCTGGTGAAAAGACTGGTTTAACTAAGCTAAGATCCTTAAAAAGTGAACTTTCGTTCAGTAACGGTGTGAAGATGCCATTTGAACTGGGTACACTATATGGATAAGAATGAATGCTTGGCGTAGAAGAAGAATAAGTTGTTTGAAAAAACTTAGCAAACATATCGGCCATGGCCTGATCTGTGTCCGCCTCAGCGTTATCAAACGAAAGTTTAGAAGGAAAGACCGCTGACCTACGCTTCATGTTAACAAAACTATAAAACTTTTTAGGATTCTGAAAAAACTGAAACCTACATCTGGTCAAATAGTTTTTATAACATTTCGCGTTAAGCACGGTAAAATTTGCCCGAGCAGTTAGGTAGCGGGAGAAGACAAGCGGTGCATTTCTTTGCTTATATTTCTTGAATAAGCTACTCTTTAAGTTTTTTAAGCGAGACAGCTCTTTTGTAAACCAAGGGGGTTTGCTTGAGCATAACGGATAGGATAACGGAACACAGATATCAAGAACAGAGTTTAGGGTGTTATAAAAGATATTAGTTGCAACTGACATATCAGTTGATGCATAAAAATCAGACCAATCACAATGTGAAATTAAAAAATTTAGAGTTTCAAAGTCTGCTTTCTTAAAGCAGCGCACGCGATTACACGGCCTTTCACTTTTATCCACAATACTAATACCCAAGTCGAAATTCACTTCAAAAGTAGGATGATAAGGATCTTCCGGTAGGGAAAGGGGTTGTACCCTGTCTACAATCACCTTGGAAGGATCAGAGGTGAAACATAAATCAAGCAATCTGTTCAGGGAGTTTTCGACATGATTGACCTGCGACAAAGACATGTCAAACAAGCCGTCAAATAGGTCATGTTGCCGGGAAGGCAAAAGGAAGTTTCCTTCAGCACTAGATGTCCAATTACATTCTGGGATATTAAAGTCGCCCAGGACTATGAAGTGATCTCTGTCTGATAGCAGGTTAAAAATAGTCTTAATTGCAGACAAGTGTTGCAAGTAGACTGATAATTCCGATGACGGCGGAATATAGGAGCAGGTTATATACAAGAAAAAACCGGGAAAGTGTAGTTTTACACAAATAAGTTCAATGTTAAATTGAAACTCCGGTTGGCTCTTTGGCTCTAAGTTCTATTTTGATACACTGTTCGTAGATCTCAATTTCATCTAAGAATATTTTTTTAATTCGCCTTTTAATTGGCTAAGAAATTCATCACAATTCTTCAGATTAGCTTAGCCAAAATAAATTCCTATTGGCAATGTCGGTGAATTCTTAACATTTGTCTAAAATTATGTTATCATTAACAAAGCAAAACAATTTCAGCATGACAATTGTTTTTGAAATTGTCAATGCCAACTTAGACAAAAATGTACATTATCGGAAATATAGTGAGAAATTGAACACGAACCAGTAAGAAAAGCAACAGTCGCGCGGCACGCGATTGAGGGATACTCTTCGACCTATATTCCGGTGTAGTTTAATTTGTTAAATTCATACATATATATGTACATATGTACACACTGTAAAATTATTCCCAACAGATGGCGCTCGCGCTTCGCGCTCGCCTGCCTCCCTTGTTAGCTGACACGAGCAATCGGTTTTATGCTCACGCTTTCTTGAATATCTTCTGTGTTTATTGTCCGATCGGATTACGTAGATATTTTATTCAGCTAAGTAAATGTTAAAGTCAGAAAGTTGTATCTTTTATACAGCGCACTATGGTCCAGAATTCGCCTTTTTTTTTTGCATAAAGTCTAAAAATTAAGCTGCAGATATGAAACTTTGCTCATTTTGTGGTTATATAATAAAAAGTTTGTAAACAAAATTTGGTCCGTGTGACCACGCCCTCCCTTGCTTCCCATACAAATTACTGGAATGACTCTGGATTCAACCAAATTTTTTCATATATATATTATTAATAATTACAGAAATGTATTATATATTAATTTATTATACATTATTTATGTGAATTATATTATGTGTTGCATTCTGCGAATCGGCTGTGTGCATTTCGAGTGTCGATAGACATATATCGATGAACACAGCTGCCCTGGTATGAGCAACATCTGCTAACGGAGCAAGCAGTGCGAGCCTAAGCGAGGCCTTGGGTCTGTTAACAGCCAGATCGGTCGCTGACCCAAGGATCCCGTTGCAGGCAAGCGCCGTTTGAACCGTCGGCAGATGCCCGAATGCCCAGGCATATGACCGCCAGCATCTCTCTCAAGGGCGGCCGACTCCTCAGTTGCATTTGAGCGAGCGGTCGGCGCAGATAAAATCTGTAAATAATTGAGTACGTGTTAGTTTTTTTTTGTAAATTTATTATTAAATTATTAACTCGAGATTTTTGTGTGTGTGCAACAGCAGCGATTGGATCTCTGGATCTCTCTCTCGGCTCGAACATCTACCTACTCTGGTGAGTCCGATCCTTGAAGGGATCCGCCAGGGCCCATATCGTCCCACCAATCCGGCCACGACTCCCGTATCACGGCTGACTGGTGCCACGGCTGACTGGTGCCACGCCAGCAGCCGTATCTTTACCGGTCCGCCAGAGACTAGTGCACCTTCTGTGCAGCACGCACATCACCGCAGGAAAATCTGCAGCGCGAGCAGCTGCGGCAATCCGGCATTTTGGCCAGCAGGCTAGATCGGCAGCATGCCTGGCGGCATCTGTCTCCACAAACACATCCATGACCTGAAATACCCAAATATGACCCATTAGTTTTAATTATTTAGATATATAAATTGTTAGTAGTTTTAAGAGTTTGCGTTAGTTTTGTCTTTTGAATGTTAGGTCCACGTGGGTAGGTAAGAATGTTAGGAATAGGATACAGCAAATAAATGTATAGCATATAAACGATGTAGCATCGACTCTTATAAAAATTATAGAAGCCCCAAAAGTAGGCAACGAAAAAGAGGAGAAAAAAATAAATTTATTAAAGATCCTTAAAAGTATACTAGGAATATTAAAAAATTTTGAAGTAGTTGGATACACTAGTAGACCTATGGGCCAAGTATAATTAGGAGAAAAATACCCAGATATCACCAAGCGTCTAGAAGGAAGCAGAGCTTGAAAAAAGAAAGTTGCAAGTCAGCATTAGCGAAAGAGTTGGCGCCAGAGAAAGTCTAGAAAGCGGGGAAAAAGTGAAAGTGAAGTGAAAGTCTTAAAAAAAGTGGCGGGAGATATCCAAATAGTTCAAGGAAAACGCCGGAGATTTCAACATCCTCGGGTAAATTATTAATAGAGTAAAGAACGGCCAAAATATTTAAATAGAAAATATAAATTTTGGTAGAATCACACCAATTTGGACCGGAAGAAGAATTGGACATTGATCCAGAGATCGTCCCCAACCAAAAATCCCGGTCAGGGTAGAAGACTTTTAACAAGCATCGGCAGATCGACGAGCTCGGCCGATATCATCCATTCTACGAAAAGATCAGTCTAAAACCAAATCTAATAAGGAGCAGTTCTAAAAGCAGGCCTTGCAACTCCGCAAAGACGGGGTAGCAGTTTTCATTTTCACCTAAAAGGCAGCAAAAATCTAAGAATTTAGAGTATAGCCAAATTGCGATTTCACGCTAAGTGACCACACGGTCAATAGAGACCAATAACGAAAGAAAAATGTGCCACTAAATAGATAACTCCATTGTTAAATAATTCCAATTGTCTGTCAAAGCCTAAATTAAAAATACTATCGCTACAGTCAGGTGCTGACTGTATAAGGCCATGGATTATCATATTATACCGTAATAAAAATTTTAACGGTATGGAATCGCCGCCCGAATATTATTAGAATAAAATAAATAGAAAAAAATAAAATAAAATAATAAATAATTAATAAATAAGAATTCGCACCCGCCTCAACCGGGAGTTGAACACACGCACTCTCTTACAGCCGTCCGCCACTCTAACCACTCGGCCATTGCCTCACTCCTTGGTCTATCGGCAAAGCTGCATTGTCAACCAATTTTGTTACCATACAATGCAAATAAAAAGTTTAAAATGCTGTGTGTCTGACGCGGTATGGAATCGCAGTCCGAATATTATTAGAATAAAATAAATAAAAAAAATAAAATAAAATAATAAATAAATAAAAATTCGCACCCGCCTCAACCGGGAGTTGAACACACGCACTCTCTCACAGCCGTCCGCCACTCTAACCACGAAGCCATTGCCTCACTCTTTGGCCTATCGGCAAAGCTGCATTGTCAACCAATTTTGTTACCATACAATGCAAATAAAAAGTTTAAAATGATGTGTGTCTAGATTTGAACTTCGGTATGCTTGCGTAAATTAGGTCTGCTTAAGTATAAATGTATGTTCAAAGTGAGTTTAATTCGTATCATATCTCACTTATTAATAGTCCGATTTAAATGCAATTTTCACATAACGCCCGTGGCAAAGTATTTGTCATGTAAGATATACAACTTTGGTTGTTGAGCTAATATTGTAGTTTTTAAATAGTTATTACTGATTTACGGAGGCGGGAAGGGGCGTGTCCAAATTTTTAAAAAAACTTTGAGACACTGCAATATATACGTATGTTGTCGCAAAATTTTATGACTCTAGCTCTTATACTTTCTGAGATCCAGGTGTTCATACAGACAGACAGACGGACAGACGGACAGACAGACATGGCTCAATCGACTCGGCTACTGATACTGATTCAGAATATATATAGTTTATGGGGTCGGAGATGCCTCCTTCTGCCTGTTACGCACAATTCCGTTCCGACAAACACAATAGTCCATGAATTTTTTTAAAATCCATGGCCTAAAAAAATGAAAAGCTTTAAATGAACTTCACCATTTCCTCTCCTTTTAATTTATTAAATCTCACTATATATTTTTAAATATTTTATTGTATGTGTTGTGTTAAGTTATTCATATTTCATTTTATTTTTGTTTTATTTTTATTTAACTGTGATTAATTTCAGTTTCCTTTGTTTCGACTCGTTCCGTTTTAATTATATTTTCCAGTTTGGTTTTAATTTTTCTTCTTTTTCTTGTCTTTTATTGACTCCAGATTTTCTCTTTAACGGTGATGCATCTCATTTTTTTTTGTTTTGCTGTCTTTAATTTTATTTTTGACTAACGGTCTTTTAACTTTATATTAATGGAGAATCATTTTTAATTTGTACAACTGCTTTAATTTTTTTCTTATTTAAAATATTGCATTTTATTTTTGTTTAACTGTTTTCAATTTCCATTAATTTAGTTTTGTATCATTTTATTTATCTTCACTGTCTTTCAGTTTATTTTACTTTCGCTGTTTTTTTTTTTTTTTTTGCTTTAGTCAATTTGGTTTTGGTTCCACTTTATTTCGTTTGAACTTTTCCAACTTCGATTTAATTTCACTCCATTTTATTTTATTTACACTGTCTTTTCAGCTTCCATTAATTTAGTCTCGTTTTATTTTATCTAAATTTTAACGCATTTCACTCTTAATTTAATTTAATTTTTGTTTTATTTTAGTTTTATTTTTTTTTTCTGTAATTCAATTTTAATTTAATTTACTTCTGTTTTCCTTTAGTTTTATTTTTCTGCAATTCTGTGTTAATTTGTTTTAGGTTTGTTTCGAGCTGACTTCATGTTCACTGCGATTTATTTTTTTTTTTTTTTGATTTAATTTTGTTCCATTTCTTTTCCTCTTGTCGTTTTTGATTTTTTGTTGCGCAATGGCTGCTGAGCTGCTGCTCAAAACGTCGCAGGGGTGCTCCTCTGGCCTGCCTTGTGTTGACGCTTGTCGCAGGGGTGCTCCTCTGGCCTGCCTTGTGTTGACGCTTGTCGCAGGGGTGCACCTCTGGCCTGCCTTCGATTGACGCGCGTGTCG
The DNA here is from genome assembly GCA_018901815.1 of Zaprionus lachaisei. Taxonomy (NCBI): domain Eukaryota; kingdom Metazoa; phylum Arthropoda; class Insecta; order Diptera; family Drosophilidae; genus Zaprionus; species Zaprionus lachaisei. The sequence continues at coordinate 244,169 of JAEIFI010000663.1, forward strand.
CTATATCCTCCTCCGTCTTAGCACTGTTCGCAGCGTGGTCGCCACAATGTGCCTCTCCGGCCTTGTACCGATGTGGCGTGTTTACCACTAGAAGGCTTCCCTGAATTAGGCGGATTACGACGCGATCGCCACAAGAACCTTACTTCGGCCCAGGGCTGATTATTGCGCGACCGGATTGGCGTATTTCAAGTAAAATTTTACTACTCGCGTGGCTTGATGGCCAGATTTAAAAATGCCCCGGCAGATCTCGCACGTCTTACTTGCACGATGGTTTAACCGGAAAAAAAGCCTAAGTTGGCGTCAAGCCAGTGCAACTCCATATTCACAGGAATGCATTTTCACGATCCGAGCTTTCCTATGCAGCTCTGTATCTAGGATGGTACTTAGACGATCGGAACTTTGCAATGCAGCTCCGTACTAGTTGCCATTTGACTTTCGACTTTTGTTAACATCGGCTTAACAGAACTGATTGTGTTATTCAACACTTCTGGCTCCATTACAAAACCCCCCTTCCATAGTCAGGCTAGGGTATGGCTATCCAGGTGCCCTAGACTGACCCCGCCTGAAGTGGACTCACTGCCGTATATCCTTGGCGTGGTAGATTCCTAGTCGATGTCCCTGTAAATCCTCCACTTCGTAGTAAGATTGCCCTATTTTCTTCTTTATACGAGCTTTTACGAACGCAGGACCCAGTTTCGCAATGTAGCCAGTCTGAAAGCAGCTTTGTTTAAAGTTACGGCGGAACACTTCTTGCCCTTCGGTGAATGCAACTTTTCGAGATCTCAGATTGTACCGTTTTTCGTTGAGATCGTGTGACTTCTGCATTTGTTTGGTCGCTTCCTCTCGGATTATCTCGAACGAATCTTGCCGATTATATGATGAACGGTCGTCAAGCATATTTAATTTTCTCAGCAAGGAATATGTAGACCCAGACGTCATCATCTGCTGTCCAAAGACCATGTAGTAAGGTGTAGTACCAATACTAGAGTGTACGGAGGATCGTAACGCACAGCATAATTTATTCAAACTCTCGTCCCAGCAACTCTGATTTGGACTCAGATAAGCTCTAATGCCGGAAATAAGTGTACGATTCACTCGCTCGGAAGCATTTGCTTGCGTTGAATGTACGGCTGTTAGCATGTGAGAAACTCCGTATTGACGCATCAACTTTTGGAACGCCTCCGATCGAAATTGAGACCCATTGTCTGATACAACTGTTTCAGGTACTCCAAAGGTCATAAATAAGTCTCCTTCGAGATATTTGATTACCACGTTAGCGTTGATCTTTTTGACTGGTTTCAAAAACACAAATTTAGAAAGATGATCGAGAACAATAAATATTCCGATGTTCCCACTTTGTGAGCGAGGATATGGGCCCAGGAAGTCGATAAAGATTCGCTGAAAGAATCGCAATGATTCCGGCGCTTTCCCTAAAGGTGGCCTTAAAACTTGATTTGGAGGTTTCGTGGTCTTGCACGTTTCACAAGAATTAATATACGTTCTTATGTCAGGTACAAGACGAGGCCAAAAGTAGTACCTTCTTATGCGCTCGATAGTTTTGTGTATCCCGCCATGCGAAGCTAGAGGACTGTCATGCGCTTGGAAAAGGACATCTGATACCATCTCTTTTGGTATCCATAGTTTCCAAGCATATTCATCGTGTTTCTGCTCTCCAGTTAGGTGTTCCGCTTTTCTGTAGACAACTCAGTCTTTCACTTTCAGATCGGGAAAGTTTTCTCTATTTGCGGTCACTTTCGCCACGAGATCTTTGTACTCTGCTGATTGAAAATGTTCTGATTTCAAATCCACTAACAAGCCCTGTTGAAGGTCCATCGCTGCCAGTTCATCCTCGTTGACGCGTGACAACGAATCAGGCACAACGTGCAGCGAGCCTTTTCGGTGCTCGATGTTAAAGTTGAACCGCTGCAATGCTATGGCCCATCTTCCTAACCGAGAACTCAAATCACGATTTGCCATTAGCCATTTGAGGGAGGCGTGGTCAGTAACGATCTTGAACTGATGTCCTTCTACGTAGGGTCTAAAATGTTTTAGGGCCACAATTGCAGCTAAGCATTCTTGTTCCGTCACTGTATAATTCCGTTGCGCTTTTTTTAACTTCTTTGATATAAACGCGATCGGACGCTCGTCACCCTCTTCCGTTTCTTGGATTAAAACAGCTCCGACTCCTGATTTACTTGCGTCGCAATGGATGGCAAATGGTTTCGCAAAATCCGGATTGCCTAAAACTGGCGCTTCACAAAGATGTCTTTTAAGGTCGTCAAAAGCTTTGATCGCCTCGGGGGTCAGACTAAATCGGCGCTTGGCTGTCATTAAGTCGGTCAAGGGAGCAGACAGTGCGGCAAAATTTGGAACGAACTTTCTGTACCATCCACATAGACCCATGAAACTTCTCAAACCCCGTAGAGTTTTGGGGATGGGAAAATCGGTGATTGCTTTCACTTTCTCGGGATCTGTCTGGATTCCTCCATCGCCGATTATGTGACCTAGGTATCGCACTCGTCGCATACAGAAATGACTTTTCTTGATGTTAATAGTTAGCCCTGCTCGCTTGAGGTGTGAGGCGATCTCCCTTAAAACGTGACTCCACGTGACTCTCAAAGCTTGAAGAGACCAATAGTAGGTCATCCAAGTACACAAAGACTCGATCTCTGAGGTGTGCGAGGATAACTTTGTCCATCGTGCTAGTGGCATTGCACAAACCGAATGGCATGACTGTGAACTGGTAAAGGGGCCTTCCTGGGACAGTGAAAGCTGTCTTGTCTCGGGATCCGATTTCTAATGGCACCTGCCAATAGGCGTCCTTCAAGTCCAGACTAGTAATGTACTCTGCTCTTGGCAGTCGACTTAGTATTCCACTGATTTGGGGAAACGGTTAAGCATCCTTTTCGGTATAGCTGTTTACTTTTCGACAGTCCAGGCAAAGTCTTACTTTTCCTGGTTTGGATACCATCACAATTGGCGATCACGATTCTTCGATCACTCCTAGCTGTAACATTCTGTCGATTTCCACATACATACTCTTCTCTATAGCGGGAGAAACTGGAAAGTGCCTTTGTTTGACTTGTTTGGCGCTCCCTACATCGATAGAATGTTTTATAAGGTTGGTTTTCCCCAGCCCTTCTTGAGCAAACGAGGGAAAACAGTTGATGACGTTGTTTAGCTTAGCCTTTTCCGTGTCCGATAAGCTGTGGTGCTCATCAGGGTTCTCAGCATCATTGCTATCTTCGCCCTGTTCTAATTCAGATATTTGGAGTCGCGCAGGAAGAATATCATATAACCTACAAAAATCTATGCCTAAATATAAGTCCTGTTTCAACGAGGGCACTACGTAAACTTCTAAAAGTTTTCTGACATTATCGTACTCGACTTCTATTTTCATTTTTCCTGTGATTCGCTGTTGTCTTCCGTCTGCTGTTGTGACATTTATGCTCAGTGCCTTATAGGACTTTTCCTGTGCCATTACTTCAACGGCCAGTTTGCCTCCTAAGCAACTTATCGATGCTCCAGAATCGAGTAATCCATATACTGTTCGGTTCATGATGCGAACGGGTAGGTATGGACGGGAATCTTTTGTTTCTGATAGAACTGAGCAAATATGTTTCCATCCCATTCTACACTTTTTGACATTTTCCCAAAACGACTTCATTCTCTTAGAACTCCGACTTTTCCGAACAGCTAAAGGGAGTTCGAACATTGGTTCGAAAGGTGACATTTCTGATAATTTGTTGATTTTACAATGTAGTAATATACTATCATTGTCTTTTTATAAGTCCGGCTTTGATGTTGGGGTGATAAGAAACTTATCCCCACTTAGTCGGTCATTGTTGACTGGTGACGAGCGGCATTCGAAGTCCTCTGTCTGAATGGCGACTTCTGAATGCCGGATTTTAAGTTTTTTTCACGCCTTTTGCAGCTTGGTTTGAATGTATTGGCAACTCCACATCCGTAGCAAAACACCCTCTTCTCTTCCAGGCAGTCTTGATATCGATGTCCTTCCTTGCGACAGTTCCAACACACTAAAGCAATGGCTTCCACCTCTAAATCGGGTTCTATGTCGGATGCCTCTTCCAAGCTAGGTTGCTCAAGCAACTCAGCGACTTCTCTTCGGAAAGGAGTCACTTTTCCATATCCGTGTGACCTTTTGACATCGTCAAGAAAGGCCTCACGCCGTCGACAGATCTCTCTCAGCTCCTGTACTGTTGAGATTTCAACATTCAGGATTTCATGACGTATTTCCGGTCTCAAATTATTTATGAGAACGCGGACTAGCTTACGTGCAGACCAAGGAGTTCGCAATTGATCAATCAAGACGTTTATACTGTCATAGAATCCATCGAACGTTTCATTTGGCTTCTGCTTCCTGCCTCGTATCAGTTCTTCTATGTCAACGTCGTCTCGGTTCTGACGGAATTGTAACCGCAAAGCAGCACACAATCTTTCCCATCGAACTTCGGTCACAGATTTGTGGTAGCGCCAATAGAATTCGTTGCCTTTTCCTTCGAATAACATGCTAGCATTTCGGCATAACACAGCAAAATTTCCTTCTAGTGTCTGATGAGTCAGTGCCTCGACTCTGTATATGAAATCATCTATTGACACTCCCGTTCCTGAGTATTTTAGTTTCCATCCGTTTAGTATATGGACCACCTTATCGGGTCTAATTCCCAGATCAGACGTGCTCCGAGGCAAAGAAGAGGAATTCATATCGAACATGACCGGATTCGCTCCTTGGATCGGTCCCTCTCTGTTATTTGGTCTTTCATTTACTCTTGACGTCGGTGGGGGTGTAGCTGATCTTTCCATGATACTAGCAGCGGAAATGGTTGGCGTTGGAGCTAGTCTCCGTACGCTCTCGACTACAGTGGATTGTATTATCTCGCTCATTTTCTCCGTCAGTGATGAAAGTAGCCTTCGTTCCATGGCGAGCAATGTCATAGCATTAGCTACATTACTTTGGTCGCTATTCCTTCCACTGGGAGTCTCCACGATATTGTGCGCACTCCTTGACGTACCAGGGATGTTATCGGTAGCGTTTCTCTCATTTCCAGTATCTAGGAGGCGAGACTTGGCTTGCGACCGAGTTTGTAATCCTCCACTTTCAACCAGTATCGTTTGTTTACATTCTGGACAGCTATCGTTTTTTTTAAGATATGCATTAATGCACTTTTTGTGAAACTCATGGCGGCACGCGGTCTCATGCAACTCCGAAGCAGTTTTTATTTCCGATTTACAAATGGAACAAACTGGCTTTCTCGACTCTTCTGAGCCATCATCCACGGAACGGTCGAGTCCCATTTTAATTTTGGTTTCTTTTATTTAGTTATAATATTTTTCTTTTTAAAGGGTATTATTATTTTATATTTTATTATTTTTCTCTTTTTAGTTGAAATGCCTGACAAAAATGCTTGAACACATACAAAACTTGGCTCCTCCCCCATATACACGGACATAGGGAAGGTATTACTAGTTAACTGAATTTTCTCGGAAAAGTAAAAGAGTACAGATGAAGAGGAAAGTCTTCTCTCTTCTTAACCGTATCGGACTTAGTGCTGTTCACAACTAGACACTATAGTATTCCAGATATTTTAAGAAGACAGCATTCCAAATACTTTAAGAAGATAATAAGAGGACCATATGTTACTCCTTTCGGTCATCCGTGGTTAGAGCACCCCTTTAAGAGTGTGCTTCTACGTTCCATCGCATGAGTCTACAGGAGAACCTTTGATTTCTAAAGTGTGGTACGTCAGAAAGGGCGAGAAGTCGAACCGAAGTTTGATGACCTCTGAATCTTCCTCTAACTGATTAACCTCACCTATCAAGGATTTTCAACACCGACAAATAGGAAACAAATTCTGACTTGATAATTAATTGCGGCCAGGATAAAGACTAGCGTCTTCTACCCCTGTTTTCCAAACAATTAAAAGAATCAAAGACGGAATTTTAATTTGGAAGTTAAAGAAGAAATTGAAATGGTATAGAAAAGGTTCGAACTTATTTATCAGTGAGTCTCTGTGAGTATTTCTACACATGAGGCCCCAAGTTGGGCGCCACTTAATTTTAATTTTTTTTTTTAATCTTTAATAAGTTTATAACTGTAACGTGTAACCAGCGGATTTAGACCTGCGAATCTGTACTAGCGGGGCACGCTTTAGAGTCCGGCTCTAGCTCGTCGGCTTGGGGGGTGGTGGTCTTGCTTGGCCAGATTCGAGTTACCCATTATTTTTTACCCATTTTTTTATTATTAATAAAATATGTATAAGTATTAGAAGGAGCTAGATGGCTAAACCGGACGGAATGTATAGATAAGTTCTGGAAGGACAGACATTCTAGAGAAAAGAAAGCAGACGGAAGAAAATTCAGACTTGCGCGAATCACTGGTGTTGCTGTGATCGCCACATCCCCTACCCTACCTATGACCACTTGCTAAAGAGAGAGACTCTCGTGGTCCCTTGAATCCCCTATGCCCGTGGAAACGACGGAGGAGCCAGTCTCCCAAGGATTACACATCCATTTTATGCAAAAAGTTAACCGAAATAGCTAGAGACTCCCTCATAGTTCTAATAATAAGACGAGGTATCTGCATTTACAGATTCTTACAGTTTTATTTTAAATATATAATGTCACAAATATTTGTGTGGCATTAATGGAGCTGTTAAATTTAACAATATGTACTTTGAATTATGTTATATTACTAGAATTTGATCTCGAAATTGATTTTAATAATTTTGTTTATTTATTTTTATTTTTTATTTATTTATTTTTTCAGACTATTGACGGTGAAGCTTATTTATTCTTTTTCATTCATCTTCTTTTCTTTTACGCTGATTTTTTGAGCTTTATTTGTGGTCGGTCAAAAGGGAATAAGAAAATAAAAACAAATGGAGCGAGCGCTCTCTTGCGTCTCTGCGGACCTAAATAATTCTCCTTCTTCTTTTCTTCTACTTTACTTTACTTTGCCTCACCACCTTTTCATAAAAATTTGATTGGCAACGAGATGATTTGAAAATGACGGCAGACTTACCCCTCAATCTCCTCGGCGAAAGGTCGACCTCCCGGCGCAGGCAGCTGTGGGAATAAATTTATTTGGCACATCGCCTACCAATCAAAATCACCAAAACGAAACAAAACAGCAATAAAAAAAAAAAAAAAACCAGGGTATTTTACCAACTGTTTCCAGGAACGAAAGGATTTCTTTTCTTTCTCATCTTTTTCGATTCTTGGCCACACTTTTATTTAGCCCGTTCCACAACAACAAAACAAAAAAAAAAAATACTAACGCTACAGTCAGGTGCTGACTGTATAAGGCCATGGATTATCATATTATACCGTAATAAAAATTTTAACGGTATGGAATCGCCGCCCGAATATTATTAGAATAAAATAAATAAAAAAAATAAAATAAAATAATTAATAAATAAAAATTCGCAACCGCCTCAACCGGGAGTTGAACACACGCACTCTCTCACAGCCGTCCGCCACTCTAACCACTCGGCCATTGCCACACTCCTTGGTCCATCGGCAAAGCTGCATTGTCAACCAATTTTGTTACCATACAATGCAAATAAAAAGTTTAAAATGATGTGTGTCTAGATTTGAACTTCGGTATGCTTGCGTAAATTAGGTTTGCTTAAGTATAAATGTATGTTCAAAGTGAGTTTAATTCGTATCATATCTCACTTATTAATAGTCCGATTTAAATGAAATTTTCACATAACGCCCGTGGCAAAGTATTTGTCATGTAAGATATACAACTTTGGTTGTTGAGCTAATATTGTAGTTTTTAAATAGTTATTACTGATTTACGGAGGCGGGAAGGGGCGTGTCCAAATTTTAAAAAAACTTTGAGACACTGCAATATATACGTATGTTGTCGCAAAATTTGATGACTCTAGCTCTTATACTTTCTGAGATCCAGGTGTTCATACAGACAGACAGACGGACAGACGGACAGACAGACATGGCTCAATCGACTCGACTACTGATACTGATTCAGAATATATATAGTTTATGGGGTCGGAGATGCCTCCTTCTGCCTGTTACGCACAATTCCGTTCCGAAAAACACAATATTCCATGAATTTTTTTAAAATCCATGGCCTCAAAAGGAAAAAAAACTCTAAAAGAAAGAATCTCTAAATAAATAGGAATGAAAAAAAAGAAAACTCACTTCTTCTGTCGGGCCAGGATTTATATATCCTGTACAGTGATTCCAGTGCCTGCTTCCGTAGCCTGCATCAGCAGCAGACAGAACAGCTTAGGCACATCTAGCTGGATCGGAGACGTCTCTCCAGTTTTTATAAAAGCTGAAAAAATAAGTACAAAGAGAGAGAACAAATCAACGATAAGCCAAGACATTAAAAAAAAAATCTTGTGTTCTTACACCTAATACCTCCCCACACAATAATCTATATATACATACATATATAATATAAGTTTAAATGTTAGAAAAGAAAAAGCATAAGGATAGTTTAAAGAACTTATAGGAATTAAGAATCGGGAAAAAAGGAAGAAAAAAGAATTTGTACCGACTAAAATATTATTTAAATGCTATTACAAAGGAAAACTGGGGAATTTGACAATTCTTCAGTCAAAAATATTTCCTTATATTTTGCCTTCTGTGTATGTATGTATGTATGAAATGAAAATAACTCTTCACTTTAAGCCAACGATCCATTGGGCCCAAAGAAGGACTGGGGGTAAGTGTTCGCATATTCATTTATTATATAATACTATACAACACATTAAAAAGGCAAGTTATCTATACACGAAAAGCTAATAAACAAAAGACACACAAATTTCTCATACAAATAAACATAGAACAGCTGATCATGGTCGCAAGTGATCGCTGCGGACTATGCCACTTTTCCCCTGTTTTCCTTTCGTTTAATTTATTTACTTACCTGTAAAATATACAAATGCACTATAAATAATTAGTCACTGAAAACACACACACGCCGAAGAACTAATAGTATGAAAAAATAAATAAATGAATTCAATTGCGCGCACGAATAAAACCATAACACGCCCGAGATGGTATTTTGTCGACTCGATTTTTGGCGGCTCAACTTTGTGTTCGATTTTGAAGGATTTAATAAAGGCGATAATATTTAAAAAAATTTTATGATGAAATAATAGGCTTCATACGTACATTTAATTTGTTCTTTAATTATTATATTATATTATATTAGCACTTATTATAGTGATTTGGCGACCTTTGTTTTTATCATCTTGGTAGTTGGCTCGAGGTAAAAATAAAATAAAATAAAAAAAATAGAAAAAAACCACAGTCGCGACAGTGGAATACCCTTCGCCCTATGTTTCGGTGTAGTTTAATTTGTTAAATTCATACACATATACAAATGCGTTATGCTTTTAAATTATTGATAGACATGGCTCAATCGACTCGGCTTGTGATCCTGAGCAAGTATATATATACTTTATGGTCAAAAAAGGGTATACTAACTTTGTGCAAATGTATGTAACAGGCAGAAGGAGGCGTGGGAGACCCCATAAAGTATATATATTGTTGCTCAGGATCACTAGCCGAGTCGATTGAGCCATGTCCGTCTGTCTGTCCGGATGTCCGTCTGACCAGATGAACACACAGATCTCAGCTTTTATAAAGAGACACTAGAGACACCAAATTTGAAATAAAGGTTCCTATATACTCGGCGCAGATCAAGTTTATTTCAAATGTTTGATGCCACGCCCACCGCCCCCGCAAATCACTAATTTAGTTTTTAAACTCGATTTGTATGCGTCGTAAGAAATATATAGCTTTCTAACTTTAACGTATACTAAGCTGATAGTTATATCTACTTATTGTCGAAATTCCAATCGGATCGAACCATAAACACAGAAGTTATTCAAGAAAGTATGAGCATAACTCTAAGTGCTTGTGTCAACTAACACGTGAGGCATCTGTCGAGAATAATTTGAAAGTCTGTTCATATGAATATGTGTATGAATTCAACAAATTAAACTAAACCGAAACATAAGTCTAAGGGTATCCTACTATCACGTGCCACTCGACTGTTGCTCTCGTTTTTAATTAGTTTTTTGAATAGTGTTTTTGGAAAGTCATTATCTGTAAGTATTTCTGTTATTTCATTCTTAATCTCCATATGATATATTTTGTCAGATATGTCGAACAAGGGGCCTCATAGCCTAGTGGGCAACGCACTTGTCTGCTATTCATGAGGTCGTGGGTTCGCAACCCACTCATGGCAAGAGGCATGACCTTTTCAACGTCCCTCTTAAAAATGCTTTACTTAACAGAAAGGATTTTTCCAATTACACAATGCATTTCAACAATGTTCCGGCAACCATGAACCATTCATTGCGTTTTCTGCGTACAGGAACAACGAACAACAACACCTATGAATATCGCACTCTCCACGTCTCTATCAATTCTACGTACGTGTTCTACGTGTCATTATTAATAACACCAAAAACAAATGGTAAACGTGGACGCCACTCCCAGTAGGCGACAGGTGGCAGCCCCACCATTGCGATAAGTCGCATCTGGTGGCCAGCAGGCAACCTCATAACCAATGATGACGCACAAATCCGGAGATGGCGACAACACTTCATGGAAATCAGCCACACCCCTCGACAACAACTGTGGCCACAGACTTCCGAAACACTGTCCCATCAAGTGGAAGCGTCAGGATATTGTCATCGCCGCCATCTACGAGAAACCGGAGACGCAATTAAGAAGCTTAAAGCACAATAGGGAAGACAACACAAAGGAATCACACTTCTTTCTCAACACTAGCTACAAATTGTTGGCCTTCAAGAATCAATCGAGCCAACGATCAGAGATGAACAGGCAGAAGCTGCGTAGACCATGCAAATACACTACGCATAATCACCGAACAAGAATGGAATGGAGAGCCCAGAGCCGCCCATGTTCATAGTCTTCAAGAAGGCATATTCGATTCAGTGGACAAGAGCAGCAATATGGAGAGCACTGGCAAGGAAAGGTGTAACACCCAACAACATCATTAATATCGATGTACGATGCAACTTGGCGGTACTTCGGAAAAACAAGTGCACACCTTTCCAGACGAATACTGGAATTCGGTAAGGTCGCCGCTACCCATTGTCGCCGCTACTTCTTCAACATCGTCGTGGTTGACGAGCTTATGAGAGAAGTGTGCAACCCCAAGCGTGGAATCACGTGGACAGCTTGAGGACTTGGATTATGCAGACGACATTTGCCTGACCTCTCACAGGCTCTGCGACATCCATCAAGACAGATGACCTCGCCAGGCTAGCAAGCAAGTTTCCCATACCTTGGCACCATCATATCCAACAGTGGCGGAGTGGAAGATGACGTCACACACCGACTTTCCCAAAGCCCGATCTGCATTTGGGAGACTCCATCGCATCTGGAAGAATAAGGAAATAAGCAGACGAACAAAGCTCCGAATTTACAATGTGTGCGTAAAGTCCATACTGGTAATGAGACATGGCTCACCACCAACAAGATGACACAAAGACTGCAAGTCTTCAGCAACAAATGCTTGAGGGATTATATGCGGGATATTCTGGCCAAACAGAATATCCAATGCAGAGCTGGCTCGGGTCACAGGTGAGCCCCCTATACACCTCCAAATAAGGAAGAAAAAATGGACGTGGATAGGTCATGCTCTCAGAAGGAACCCTAGCAGTATTGTCAGGATGGCACTGGACTGGAATCCCCAAGGCAGCAGCCGAATCGGAAAACCAAAGGCGACCTGGAGAAGAACCATCCAGTCGAGCACAACATGGGACAGAGCTAAACAGACGGCTCAAAATAGAGTTCGATGGAAGGCTTTAGTAGAGGCTCTAAGTTCCCAAGCGGAATAATAAGGAATTAAAAAAAAAAAAACAAAATGTCAAACAATATTTTTTCAGCCTATTTTTTCCCTGTATTTATTATCATCGTCCTTGGGTATTTTTAGTTATAGTTAATAAGTCTTCCAGAAGCCATCGGTTTCTTAAACCATTTAAGTTTTAATTTTCCCCCTACTCTATTAATTATGGCGTCCAGATATGGTAGTTTATAGTTTTATTCTCTCTATCGTAAATTTTATATTTTTATGGTAGGAATATAGTTCGAGTAGTATGTTTTGTATTTCGTTGGAGTTTGTAATCGCAAACAGGTCATCAACATATTTTGTTAGTAGTCGTGGTTTTGTTTTTAATTTTTCCAAGCTGTTTGTCAATAATTCTTCCATGACAATGTCTGCAATTACGGGTGAAGCTGGGGAACCCATTGGCATACCTTTCAACTGTGAGAAACCACACCTCGAATGGGATATGCATACATAAAACAAAACAACAAAATGGAAACTAACAGGTTTCAAACTATTACAAAGAAACACACTAAACTTAAGTTACATATTAAATTTTTATTGAAGTGTAGGAAAGCCCGAATTATCCCCAAATTTATACATAATACAACTAGGTGCAATAATTTATTTTTAGACGACATGTACAACCAACCAGACATACAAAAATCTCTAGGCAGACACATTTACCTTTTTCACATTAAATTATTAAATTTAATAATTAAACATAAACACAATATCTTAGATAGACATGAAGAACAGCTGAAAGAAACAAAAACAATCTTAGAAAACACCATGAACACAGATGACGCATCGATATTTTTTGAGATAGAAAGAAACGTATTAAGCAAGACAACAACAATATTAACAGAACGACACGAGAAGAAATTAGAAAGACTCCAAAAGAAAGAACAACAAACAAGGAGAAAAAGAAGGAGCTTATTTCAAAGACCGAAAGAAATAAACTTATCACAACTCAAAATATCAAATATCACCGAAAATGTATGGACTACCGAAAATCCATAAGGATCCACCACTAAGACCAATATGCTCATCAATAGGATCCCCCTCTTACGCCTTATGCAAATACTTTGTTTCAATACTTAAAAATTTGACAACAGAATCGAAATTCAACATAAAAAACGCCATGGAATTCAAACACAAGATAAATGATCAAAACATTAACAATGACGAAATACTAGTGTCTTTCGACGTAGTATCACTGTTCCCTAGCATACCATTAGACTTAGCTTTATCAACAATCAAATCAAAATGGACACAAATACAACAACACACTGAGATACCTGAACAAACTTTCCTAGCACTTATTTTGAAAATGAAATTAATAAATTTAACGTTATTTAACATGGAATACTAAACAAATTTGTATGCTTTCTAAATAGGACTCATAGGTAGGATGGGTAGGGCTACAACAACATCAATAGCCCTCAGTAGTAAGTGCCGCAGGAGAATAGTGTACCTTATATCTTCCGTCGTGAATTCTCTGTGAGTACTAATTCATAATTTTTGGTGATTTTGGCAAGGGTTTCTGTAGTTGTTTATGCTTCACCTGTGAACAAGCCGAGACTGCTGAACTGGCAAAAGAACCCCGCACAGGCTGTTTTTGCTAGCTGTACGCAGAATCTCAAAGTGGCGGGCTCAGCAGGACCTGAAGGTTATGTTCTAAGAGCAGGTTAGCCCATAACAAATTGGCGCCCAAAACGTAGGGCAACGGAAGCTTAAAAATAAACGCAAGATGCTTTAAAAGGTGTCAATATAAATATAGAAAAATAGAGAAATGCGTTACAGATAAAATAAACTAAAGGGCCAAATAAGTTGAGTAAAAATTATTCTTCTCAGTGCTTTCTAAGCGGTTCTAGGACAGTCATGAAGAATTTTTAGGAAATTATTATTAGGAGAATACGAAATATTAACCAACATAGGGAGAAAACAAAAATAAAAAAAATATAAAAGGATAGTTATGGAAGACAATAACAACCAAGGGAATTAGAAGCTATTAAGATGGGCTCAAGTAGAGACAGTAGGAATGCGAAATTATGCAAAGCCTAAATAAGCCTGAAAGCCTGAAACTCATGCTTGAGTTTGTATTAAGCAGCTTCTAAAACAGTGTTAGGGAAATCGGCAAAAAAATTTATATATATCAGCTCTTGGATACATTACGGGGTACGCACCAAAGTAATGACCTCGAGTAATTTAAGATCAAGTCGACTCGAGCAAACTGCCTAGGAAAGTTTTTTACTTTCCTTTTCTTCTTTTTTGCTTTCCATTTACACTATTCTACTTCGGGAAGTTACTTAAAACCTGCGTTACCCTCGAATCAACCTAAAGAAAGCAATTTATGAGAATAAATAAAACACCTCTAAAAAATTAAACATATAAATAAACTTAGACCGACAGAAACAAACGTAACATGGCAACGATACGAAGTAGAGAAAATATACATAAGGAGGCGACTAACAACGAGAATTGTGAATTTGTGTCAAGCCATTGTGGAACCACTATTCTGGGGGAGCAAGTTTTAATCACCTTGTGTCTACACAGCTTTCATGACAGCTGTATAGATGACTGGGTGCGGCAATTTAAAGAATGCCCAATTTGCCACACGCAGAGTCACCTAAAAGACTTAGTTCTGGTTAAATACCCAGACATAGCTACAGAAACAGATAGAACTTTGTCCTTAGAACCATCTATTTTGCAGCTGCGAGGCAGCCACAGTCGGCTCCTGCAGCTACAGCTATTACAGGAGCAGTTACTAAAGAGCACCCACATAATAGACGATATAAGAAAGCGGCTCAAACAGAAGCTCACACCGACAAAACACAGCAGGTAACAACACGTAAGACTATAGGGAGACAGGGACGGGGTGCAACTAACTCAAACAGGAGGGCACCGAGGAGCAGAGGAGGATCCAACAATAGGTCAAACCGAGAATCGTCCTTTGTTGAATATATTCCGTAAGACCGATTTTGAAAAACTGAATTATTTAATTTTGGAACATGATTGGTCATCTTTTTATTCATGCTCTGATCTAAATACATGCATTTCATTTTTTTATTCCTCTATGAACTCATTTTTTGATCAATGTGTTCCTGTTACTTTTCCTGTAAAGTCCAACAGGCCTCTTTGGTTATCACGCGAGCTATTAAGGTTAAAAAATTTGAAATCCCGGTATTTTAAAAAATTTTAAATTACTTGTAATCCTTCTAATTTTACGCGTTATACTGTTGCAAGAGCAAAGTTGCAGTTTGCAGTTTGCTCAGGATCCAAAGCTGTTTTACAACTTTGTCAATTTAAAACGTAAATCACGTAGATTTCCTTCTGTACTATCATTGAAAATAAGGAAGCAACTGATGATCAGGCTGCCGCCGATTTGTTTGCAGACTTTTTTCAATCAACTTATTCAACTGAACCTAATAGTTTCCCATTACATCCATACCCTTATATTATACAACATTGTAATACTTTCTTCTGTCCTTCTATTGATGAAACTAAGTAAAGATCTTAAATCGATAAAACCCGTTTTCTCTCCTGGCCCTGGAGTTCCAGCATGTGTGCTTACATATTGTGCTGATTCAATTCTTAAGCCAATTCATAAGCTGCTTGACTTGTCACTAGCAAATAGTTATTTTCCACCTATTTGGAAAAACTCTTTTTCCATTCCTCTTCACAAAAGTGGTTCTAACCATGATGTGAAGAACTATAGATGTATTTCCAAATTGTTCGCTATTCCTAAAATTTTTGAAAAAAATTTTACGGCTCAGTTAACTTTTATGTGTAAATCTATAATTTCACCCTGTCAACATGGGTTTATTAAGGCAAGATCTACAGCTTCTAATCTTTTAGAATTTTCCTCTCACATTAATTTAGGATTTCGGAACAAAATGCAAACTGATGTGGTCTATACTGACTTCAGTAAAGCATTTGACTCCGTAAATCATAGACTCTTAATCCAAAAGTTAAATTTGATTGGTTTTCCTGAAAAGCTCCTTTTGTGGATTTCCGATTATTTAACTAATAGGTATCAACGAGTTTCTTTTAAAGACTGTCTTTCTAAGCCGATCTGAGTCACTTCTGGTGTTCCTCAGGGTAGCCACCTTGGGCCTTTGCTATTTAACATTTTTATTGACGATCTTCCTTCTATACGTCTTCACTCTAACATTCTTATGTATGCTGATGATGTCAAACTCTGTTTGACACATAGTGATCCTACTAATAATCTTCTTCAAACAGATCTTGATTTGTTTTTTGCTTGGTGTAGACATAATCTACTACATCTAAACTGTTTGAAGTGCAAGGTTATGTCATTTTACAGAGGTAACTATCATGTCATCAACTACAATCTTAACTTAACCCCACTCTTAAGAATATCTGAAGTAATGGATTTGGGTATCCTCTTTGATCATAAATTGAAATTTGATCGTCACAACACAAATTGTCGATAAGGCATTTCGACTACTTGGGTTCATCAAAAGATGTGCCAAAGAATTCGAGGATCCTTATACGACAAAGTTGCTTTATACTTCTCTTGTTCGTCCAATTCTTGAATATGGGTCTTGCGTGTGGTCGCCGCAATACCATATTCACCAAGATAGAATTGAGTCTGTTCAAAAGCAGTTCCTACTCTTTGCCTTGCGTAGTTTTAATTGGGTGTAGACTTACCACCATATTCTAGTAGACTCCTTCTAATTAACCTACCTTCTTTAACTAACCGCCATATTATGTTAGGTGTTATGTTTATCGTAAAACTAATAAAGTACGATATAGATTCCCCCACTCTACTTAACCTAATCAATTTCTGTATTCCTTCTAGAGTTACTCGTACTTTTAGGCCACTTTCTTTAGCCTTTTGTCCTAATAATTACAGCTTGCATGACCCTTTCCTTTGCAGCAAATGCTGGATCGTTAATTCTTGTTTTATATTCCCCAGCCTAAATTTAATAAATATATAATTTTAATTAATTTTAAATTTTTTTTTATATTTGTAATCTTAATCTTATCTAATTTTATTTTAAATATGCAAGTCGACTGGCTTAGTTGACATTAAATAAATAAATAAATAAACTGTAAGATGCTCAATGTACATATTTAATATGTACATACAAAGAGTTAGTCAAGAAACACTTTACGCAAATGTACATAACATTAACATGTACATCTGTGTAAAGTGTACATGTTAATGTTATGTACATCTGTGTAAAGTGTTTCTTGACTAATTGTCTATAATAAGATATATATAAGATACGATTGTTGAAACAGATCTTCATTGATTTTTAAGTTCCTACTATTCCTATTTTAAGATGGTGCATATGAAATGAAATCTCATTGTTTTTTAATTTTTTAATATTATTATTTTTTGATTTGATTTATTTAAAATAAATTGAATTTAAAAATAAATATATGTTTTTTCTTATTTTTCAAGTGTAAATAAAAATATTATTTTTTCCGATAATATCGGAAAAAATCGATTTAAATCGTTATTTTAGGTAAAAATATCGAAACATCGATGTCTCTAAACATCGATATTTCGGCACCTCTACAGAGGACGGGTTACCGTTGAAGCGAGTTACGCGGCCATGTCTCGGCGATGAAATTGAAGGATCGGAGTGGAAGCTGTGGACTCCGTCAGCCTTCACAGCGTCGTTGACCGCACGGGCTCACAAAGAGCCGACAGCAGCACACGGAGGACAGGCGAAGACACTGGAGGTTCTCCGCCGGCAATACTATTGGCCAGGGATGACTATACAAGTGCGGGACTATGTGCGAGGATGCGAGGTTTGCAAGGAGACGAAGGTACCAAATCATCGCATGCAAGTCGGAATTGGCGGGAAAGTGGACACGGAGAGGCTTTTCCAGAAAATATACATCGGTTTTTGGGGAAATATCCGCGGTCAAGAAAAGGACACGCCTATATTTTCATCGTGGTGGACCACTTCTCGAAGTACATGTTCCTTAAGGCGATAGGAGAGGCATCTGCAGCACACCTTATAGAGTTCCTAGTCCATGAGGTGTTCTTTAAGTTTGGCGTGCCCGAGGTTATCCATTCGGATAACGAAAAACAGTTCGCATCTAAGATATTTGATGGTTACCGTCTTTGGAATAAGGCACATGCAGACACCAGTGTACTCACCATCAAGCAACGCAGCGGAAAGAGTGAACCGAAGTGTATTGTCGGCGATCCGTAGTTACCTGAAGGAGGATCACCGGGAATGGGACGCGCACTTGCCGGAAATAGAAGTCGCTATCCGGAACTCGATCCATTCGGCGACGGGAGAAACGCCGTTCTTCACGGTTTTCGGCCATCACCTTTTCCTGAACGGCAAATGTCCTCGAAGAGCTTCAACGCGAAGTTCGCGAGGAAGTTCCTACGGGCGGGGGTGGTGAAGGCGATCGGAAACAACGCGTACCTCCTCGAAGACCTACAAGGGCGACGCCTTGCCGTATATCACGCTAAAGATATACGCGCATGAAGCATCGCTGACTTCGAGTGCCCAAGGAAAGACAACCCTGCCGACCCTGCAATAGGAAGATGATTAACGAATCAATAACGACGCGCATCATGTACTCACCGGGAAAGCAGACTCTCGGGTTAAATCCAGTGCTGAGAAAGTGGACACCGCGTTGTGCGCTTGTTGGACTGCTTGGCAAGATTTGTGCCGGCCCAGCGAATACAGAATGCCCCAATTATTTCGTCACTTTGCAGGATCTAATACGCCGTTCGAAATCTTGGGTGCTGTTGCATTCTGCGAATCGTCTGTGTTCATTTCGAGTGTCGATAGACATATATCGATGAACACAGCTGCCCTGGTATGAGCAACATCTACTAACGGAGCAAGCAGTGCGAGCCTAAGCGAGGCCTTGGGTCTGTTAACAGCCAGATCGGTCGCTGACCCAAGGTTCCCGTTTTGGCAAGCGCCGTTTAAACCGTCGGCAGATGCCCGAATGCCCAGGCATATGACCGCCAGCATCTCTCTCAAGGGCGGCCGACTCCTCAGTAGCATTTGAGCGAGCGGTCGGCGCAGATATATTCTGCGTAAATTCTATAATATCCTAATCCTTTTCCTAACATTTCTCCTACCCAAGTGGACCTAACATGCTAAACAAAACTAAAGCAACTTATAACTAATAACAAATTATATTTAGAGAATTAAAACTAGAAAATTATAACTAATGGGACATTATGGTTATTCTTTCAGATCATGAGGATTGTGGATGATGCCGCCAGGCAGGAAAATATAAAGCCTGCTGGCAAGGACGGGCCTGCGGCAGACGAACGGCTAGAAGCTGAAACGATGTGCTGATTTGGCCTCTAGCGGATGTTCGTCCTGCACAGGAGGTGAACTAGGCCCTGCTTAAAGTACGGGAGTCGTGGCCGTAAGGCAAGATTTGGCGGGACGATTTGGGTCCTGGCGGATCCCTACAAGGACCGGACTCACCAGAGCAGGCAGGTGTTACAGCTGAGAGGTCCAGGGAACGCTGCGTTTTATTATTTCGCAGAATATATCTGCGCCGACCGCTCGCTCAAATGCTACTGAGGAGTCGGCCGCCCTTGAGAGAGATGCTGGCGGTCATATGCCTGGGCATTCGGGCATCTGCCGACGGTTCAAACGGCGCTTGCCAAAACGGGAACCTTGGGTCAGCGACCGATGTGGCTGTTAACAGACCCAAGGCCACGCTTAGGTTCGCACTGCTTACTCCGTTAGTAGATGTTGCTCATACCAGGACAGCTGTGTTCATCGATATATGTCTATCGACACTCGAAATGAACACAGCCGATTCGCAGAATGCAACAACTGTTGTAAGAACTTTAAGAGGTATTTTTTTCTGATGTGCCTCGACTCACACCGTGTTCTTTCTAACAGTAAAAATTAACAAATGTTTTTTGATTTATTAGAAATTGTCGCCTAGTTGACTACTTTTTTGGTCCAGCGTCGGAATCCTGAAGCTTGGTCGCCTGTTTAGATTTGAATTGATATCACTCAACGTCGGAGTAATATCAACTGTAATCTTAATGTTTTATATGAATTTTGCTTGCCCCAGGTGCATAACCATGTGGCAGAGGTCGCCGCAATAAGTACAAAACAAATTGGGCTGCGGAGTAAAATGAGTAGTCAACTGAGAGTTACTTTTCATACTAATTTAATATTCGGTTTTGTAGGCTTTATATACATGTTTCTTACAAGCTAGGTATTTACATAGGTTACAGACATGATAATAAAAGACAACTGTTATTTATCTAGGTCTAATGATATCTGCTGATTTATGGCATGCAGATGGTGCGAAACGATAAGATAAACGGTCATTATTTACTATATCAGTGAACGGTCAGTATATGTTGTGCCCGTATGCATATCAGTAAAGGGTCACTGTTGATTTAGGTACGTGTGAACCGTACCCTGTCCCCTATCTGCTTAAGATAGCAGTATATCCGCGTGTCATCTGCAGCGTACGATTTTCTGCGGTTATGTAAAAACGTACATCCTCCCGGCCGTTGGACATATGTTCAAGAATCGTCGACATTGATTCTAAATTGATGTAGGTTCTCTTCGGTTGGTGGTGCTGATTTGGCGGTTGTCTCTCTTTTGTAGTATTTGTTTCCAATATAGATTATGGACATGATCATCATGAACAGGAGTCCACCGTATAATGCGATGTGATGATGTTTAATCGGTTCAATTTCTTCAGGTAATTGAAAAGTGTTGCTTGGGAAGAGTTTCTTTCGTAGTTGTTGTAAGTCGATGTAATGTTGCGTCAACTTTTCTTTCGTTAGTGTGGTGTCAGGTTGTGCTGTTGTTGTTTCAATTTTGTTGTTCATATCTCCAAAACAAGCTATTTAATTGGCGTCGGTTGGGTTTTGTTTCCTCTTCGCTTTGCTCCTTATCTTCAATCGGATGTTTGTGATCTGGTTCTTCTTCCGGAAATAGTGGGGCGATATGTTGGATGTCCCTTTTGAAGATGCCTCGTGCAGTCTTGAGTTCTACTACTATCACGTAGCCGGCTTTTCCAGGAATCGCTTTGATTATTCGTCCCATTGGCCATTGTAGAACTCTTATTAATACTAGCATTCCTTCTTTCACGTTGGCGTATGACCTTTTCCATTTTTGTCTTTGCTGGAGTTCCTGGAGATAATCATTTGACCATTGTGCCCAAAACATATGTTTAAGTTTGGATACTAATTTCCATCTCTGTCCTAATGATGTAGGTTGCTGAGTTGGCTCATGATCTACTTGTGCAGTCAATGGTTCTCCGATTATAAAATGGCTCGGTGTAATTGCGCTTATATCGTTTGGATCATTTGACATCGGCACAAGTGGTCGAGAGTTCAATATTGCCTCGATCTCGATTATTACTGTCTCCAATTCTTCGTATGTGAGATCAGCTGTAGAAACATTTTTAAATAGCAGATGTTTTGCAGATTTTACTGCTGTTTCCCATAGTCCTCCGAAATGAGGTGCTCTGGGAGGGATAAATTTGAAATTCACTCCCTTTGCATTGCAGCTTTCAATTATGGCTGTTTTAGCTTTTGCAGAATATATTGCTTCTTCCAGTTCTTGAAGCTTATTTCTGGCTCCCACGAAGTTTGTTGCATTGTCCCAATGTAGGGTCTGACACTTCCCCCGTCGACTAATGAATCTCCGTAAAGCAGCCAAGAATGCGTCTGTTGTAAGGTCGCTGACGAGCTCCAGATGCACTGCCTTTGTTGCAATGCAACAAAATATAGCAATATATGCCATATGCGGTCGTTTTCCTCGAATTTTATAGTGAACCTTAAATGGTCCACAATAATCAACTCCAGCATTAAGAAATGGTCTTGCTTGCGTGACTCTTAATGGTGGCAAGTCTCCCATAATCTGCTGAATCAGTTTCGGCTTGGCTCTTGTGCATCTAACACATTTCTGGACAATGTTCCTGGCCATTGTTTTTCCTTTGATTGTCCAATATCTTTGACGAGTTGCTGCTAATAAGGCTTGGGGTCCTCAGTGCATGTTATCCTTATGACTCTGTTCAAATATCAGTCTTGTAACTGGGTCGTTGTAAAGAAGCAGCATGGGATGTTTTGCATCAAATGCAATATAAGCAGCTTCCAATCTACCTCCAACTCTTATAATGTTATCTTCATTCAAGAATGGCGCTAAGGCATTTAAATTGCTGTGTCTGTCCACTTCCCGATTTCTGCTAAGTTCCTTAAAATCTTTTTCGAATCCATTTTTTGAATGTTCCGGATAACGATTTTTTGTGCGGCGTTCAATTCCTCCAATCGTAAGGTTGGTTCACTAGGTTCCTGCCTCTTTCGAAAACGCATCATATAAGCTACTATTCTTAGTAACTTATTATATGAGTTTCCATGATCGATTGTATAGATCAGCCTTTTAGCACTAGTTGCAGTCAAGATAAGTGATTTCAGGTCTTGATGCCGAAAAAGGTATTAGCTAAGTTGAAGGTACTCCATGTAGAAATAATGGACCGTAGAACCATAAGCTGTGATCCTTAAATTTAGATGCAGTCAATCCTCTTGATGCAATATCTGCAGCGTTGTGAATGCTTGGAACATGTCTCTATTCTCTTTGGATAGATAACTCGTGTATTGTAGTTATTCTGGTGGCTACAAATATGTCCTTAATAGTTTTTTGGTTGTTGATCCAGGATAATACTATTTCTGAATCGGCCCAATAAAATGTAGCTGTATTTTCCAAAGATAGTTGTTCCTTTATGTTACTAGTTAGCTCAGCTCCTAGTACTGCAGCCTTTAATTCCAATCGCGGAAGTGTAATAGCATTTAACTGTGCTAGTCGAGATTTAGCGCATAACAACTGAACGCTTACTCGTTTATCTTCGAATGTATACTGCTGCTGCCTTTTCGGATGCATCTACAAATGTGTGTATTTCGTTGTGGACAGGAGTTTGTTTGCTAAAGATATGACGTTCAATTTTTGTTGTTGTTTATGATTTTTATAAGTACTTTTAAATAATAAGTCAATATTTAGTTATTTATATTGTTTATATTTTTAACTTAACTGCAACACCAGCACCACGACTTGCTTTCAGCAGAAAACGTAAAAGAAGAAGGAAGGAACTAAAAAGTGTGACCATGCATGTCAAATATAAAATAGTGTTGTTAAACGTTATTTTTGTTGTTGAATATGGGTATTCCAACACGCCCCCTCAAAAAAGTGTGACCATGCATGTCAAATATAAAATAGTGTTGTTAAACGTTATTTTTGTTGTTGAATATGGGTATTCCAACACGCCCCCTCAAAAATAACGTCTACAATTAATAAACAAAAAGTATTCATTAGTAACTATCATATGTGGGTGGTGTGCATTCTGGGAAGTGTTAACTGATCCAGCATTCTCTGCGAGGTTACGGGGAAACCCAGAAAAACCCGATCAGATCATTGTGACAAAATAAGTTTACAGAAATTAAATTTAAAAAAAATTATAGTTGAGCAATTGATTGGTCGTCTTGCAGCAAACCCAATTTGTCTCGTAGCTCCACAAATCTTGCAGCAGGTAACGGTTTTGTAAATATGTCAGCCAGTTGGTTCTCTGTAGAAATATACTCAAGATAAATCACATTATTCTGAACATGCTCTCTTGTAAAATGATTTTTAATATCACTATGTTTAGCTCGTTTATGACATGAGGGGTTGTTTGCTATGCTAATACAGACTTGATTGTCTTCGTAAATTTTAATGGGGTTTTCTAGTTTAATGTTAATACTAGTTAATAAAGATTTAAGCCATAGAGCTTCTCTCACGGCTTCAAATAGGGCCATATACTCAGCTTCAGTTGATGAGGCTGCTACTGAGTTCTGTCTCTTCGTGTTCCAACAAATAAGATTAAAATCAAACATTTTGAATAAGTACCCTGATGTACTTTTTCTATCAATTTCATTACCACCTCAATCAGAATCCACAAAACCAATTAATTTATTATCGAATGCCAAGTACTTTTTAAAAATTAATTTCATATCGATATCTAATATCAAATATCTAAGAATTCTTTTTTAAGTTCTGCCATAACTCTGAGTTATTTTTGCTACTATATCTACTCAAGATATTTACTGCAGTAGTTAAATCTGGACGTGTACAAATCATTATGTACATTAAACATCCTATAAGGTTACGGCATTGGGCATTGCCGTTTTCATCTGAATTAAGTAATTCATAATTTATTTTGCTAGGTAAAGGAGTACTAACTGCATTACAATTTTCCATGTTAGATTTACTTAGAATTCTTTTAACATATGCAGATTGGCTTAAATAAATTTTATCTTCATGCATTTGTATTCTAATTCCAATAAAATGTTTTATTTCATTTAGGTCAGTCATTCTGAACTTTTCCATTAAATACTTTTTGAAGTTATTCATTCTTGTCATATCTTCTGTAGCTATAACCACATCATCTACATATAATAATACATTTATGTTTTCATTGATGTTACCTTTGTTTAAAATATATATACAGCGATCTACTGGAGAGTTTGCAAACTCACAGTCTTTCAATGCTTGCTCAAATACTTCAAACCAGCATCTAGCCGCTTGCTTGAGTCCGTAAATTGCCTTATTCAATTTACACACATTGTTACTATTGCACGATATACCTTGAGGAATTCTCATATATATTTCCTCTTTTAACGTGCCATTTAAGAAAGCTGTTTTTACATCCATTTGATGGACTTTTAAGTTATACTGTATTGCCAGTGATAATATGAATCGAAAACTTGAGATTCTAGCAACAGGAGCAAATGTCTCTTCATAATCGACTTGGTAATTTTGAGTGAATCCTCGTGCAACCAATCTAGCTTTGTATCTAATTGGATTTCCAAGTTCATTATATTTAACAGAAAATACCCATCTGCTATCTACAAAATTTTTGTTTTCAGGCCTTTTTGTTATTGTCCAAGTATTGTTAATTTTATGAGCACTTAACTCTGTATTGATGGCTTCTTCCCAAAAAGATTTATCATCCCTGTATTGAATTTCATCAAATGAATTTGAGACATCGTTAAATATAGTGTGAGCATTTAGAACAAATTTATTTAAACTATTATCCTCTTCATTATAGGATATCTAAGGCTTAGTCTTTAATCTCTGACTTCTTCTATTAACAATTTCTATGCCATCATTTTTAATTGGATTCTTATCATTTCCAATTTCTTTTAAAAGCTCTGCTGTTTCATTTTCCCTACTCTCATTCGGGTTGCTCGATCCCTTACTTTCATTCAGGAGATCAACACGCTTTCTTTTCTTACTCTCATTCAGAAAATATTTATTACTTTCCTTACTATCTTTCAGGAATTCTGTGTTGTCGCATTCCTTACTCTCATTCTGTTTGTATTATTTCCCTTCTATCATTCGGAAAATTTTTATCTTTACTTTCCTTACTGTCCTTCAGGAACACTGTTTTAAATTTAACAGCTCTAGAATTAACCATATTGGTTTCATCGACAGCAACATCCCTCGCGACAGTACATTTTTCATTTAAAGCATCCCACAACATAAAACCATTGGCTTCGTACCCCACAAAAATACTTTTAAGTGATTTATCATTAAATTTTCCTTGTTTGTTTTTAATATGCACATAAACAGTTGCGCCAAACACTCTCAAATGTTTTAAGTAGGGCTTCTTATTGTGCCACATCTCATATGGGGTCTTTGAACTATCTACAAGTGCTCTGCTAGGAATTCTGTTGATTAAATAAGTTGCAGTTAAAACTGCTTCACCCCAAAAACATTTGTCTAGTTTTGCACCACTAACCATGGCTCGAGCTTTTTCTGTAATAGTTCTTATCATTCTCTCAGAAACACCGTTTAACTGAGGTGTATGTTAAGTGATAAGAAATCCCTTTCTTAGCACAATACTGCCTCATCTCATTTGAAAGGTATTCTCTACCATTGTCAATGTATAAATTAACAACCTTTAAGTTAAAATGAGCTACACTCTTGGCTACAAAGTCTTGAAACATGCTAAACACATCAGATTTGTATTTAATTAAATAAGTTACACAATAATGTGTAAACTGATCAACAAAGATCACAAAATAATTTTTATCATTTAAGGTAACTAAAGTAATTGGCCCACAAACATATGAGTGTACTACAAAAAGTGGCCTTTTAATATGGGTCTTATCTTTCAATTGTTTAAAAGGAAGTCTTGCCTGTTTACCATTTAAACAGGGTTCAGAAATTTCTCATAACAACTCTAAGTTGTTTAAAAGACTTTGATCGCTAAACATATTCTTTCGTTTTATTTATAATAATTTGCCATTGCTTATATGGCCAAACCTCTCATGCCATAAACGAAAATTATTTGTATGCTCAGCATTTATAGAATATGCTTGAAAATGTATCATAGGTACATTGTTTAACACACCTGAATTTTTTACAACCATCAGCCCATTTTTCAAAATGGTTACACCGCTTTTGTCAAATTCAATCGACATTCCTGCCTCTTGGAGACGCTTTACGGACATCAAATTACCAGCAGCTTCCTTAGAAAATAGTACATCCTCCAGTGTAATCTCATGGTCATTTCGTAGCCGGACAATACCACGCTTAGTGGCATATATAAATTCGCCTTGCTTGGCCACTGCAATCTTAAGTGGAGGCATCAACTCCACACTGTCAGTATATAGCGACTCATCATTTATAAGATGGTCGCTAGCACCAGAATCAAGGATAAACCCGCAGTTATTCATCACTGAGGTGTTAATCACTTCTTTTACCATGAACGCAATGCCGTGTGATGTTGCAGTTTGAGCTTGTTTTTCATTTTCTTTATTTTTATCATTTATTATTCTTTTATAATAAAAGCAGTCTTTTTAAATGTGCCCTTCTCTGCCACAATTGTGACATTTGACTCTATTCTTGGAATTTCCCTTGAATGTTTTCTTTTGTTTAGTTCCCCGATTTTTAGACAAATTATTTTTATAGGTGTTATTTTTGCTGTGAACGATCGCGTTCATAACTTTCTTGCTTGTATCGTTGTGGTCATTTTTAATCTTAATTTCCTGATCTAGCAATCTATTTTTTACAAACGCCAATGTCAAATTTTCTTCAGATAATGTCTCTATCGCTGTCACGACTCCATCGAAGGCATTGTGATCAGCAGATGAGAAATTTTATCCATCTCTTCTATTTTTGCACCAGCTGCCAACAATTCACTTATAAGTTCGTCAAAGATATGGAAATGGTTTAATAGTGACATCTCACTCGATAGCTTCAGAGAAAGCAAACGTTTTCGTAGCGCCAGTTGCGACGCCAATCTTTTTCGTTCGTAAATGGCGTCCAAATTCTCAACAATTTGACGCGTCGGAATATCGCTTGTCGCGAAATTTAAAAACGAGTCGCTTAGGTACTCTATTATTGTACTTTTATCACAACGCTCTGCCTTTCTCCAGGGATCATCTACCTCGTCAGGCATTAAACTGTCAACTACCTTAAGCATATCTAGTTCAGCTAAAAGAGCTAAAATTTCCAAATCGCGTACTTCTCGCCATCGAACGGCTTAATATTACGTTTAGCCTTATCCATTTTACCACTCATACATACACAGCAATATAAATATATATATATATATATAAAAAAAGCACGTGGCACTCAAGTTCTGAGAAAGGATGAATTTCACAATTTAATTGTTTATATGGCATGGACTGGGCCCATAACCTGTTGTTGTTTATGATTTTTATAAGTCCTTTTAAATAATAAGTCAATATTTAGTTATTTATATTGTTTATATTTTTACATTAACTGCAACACCAGCACCACAACTTGCTTTCAGCAGAAAACGTAAAAGAAAAAGGAAGGAACTAAAAACTGTAACCATGCATCAAATATAAAATAGTGTTGTTAAACGTTATTTTTAGGCCATGGATTTTAAAAAAATTCATGGTCTATTGTGTTTGTCGGAACGGAATTGTGCGTAACAGGCAGAAGGAGGCATCTCCGACCCCATAAACTATATATATTCTGAATCAGTATCAGTAGCCGAGTCGATTGAGCCATGTCTGTCTGTCCGTCTGACTGTCTGTATGAACACCTGGATCTCAGAAAGTATAAGAGCTAGAGTCATCAAATTTTGCGACAACATACGTATATATTGCAGTGTCTCAAAGTTTTTTTAAAATTTGGACACGCCCCTTCCCGCCTCCGTAAATCAGTAATAACTATTTAAAAACTACAATATTAGCTCAACAACCAAAGTTGTATATCTTACATGACAAATACTTTGCCACGGGCGTTATGTGAAAATTTCATTTAAATCGGACTATTAATAAGTGAGATATGATACGAATTAAACTCACTTTGAACATACATTTATGCTTAAGCAGACCTAATTTACGCAAGCATACCGAAGTTCAAATCTAGCGTCAGACACACAGCATTTTAAACTTTTTATTTGCATTGTATGGTAACAAAATTGGTTGACAATGCAGCTTTGCCGGTAGGACAAGGAGTGAGGCAATGGCCGAGTGGTTAGAGTGGCGGACGGCTGTGAGAGAGTGCGTGTGTTCAACTCCCGGTTGAGGCGGGTGCGAATTTTCATTTATTAATTACTTATTATTTTATTTTATTTTTTTTATTTATTTTATTCTAATAATATTCGGGCGGCGATTCCATACCGCGTCAGACACACAGCATTTTAAACTTTTTATTTGCATTGTATGGTAACAAAATTGGTTGACAATGCAGCTTTGCCGATGGGTCAAGCAGTGAGGCAATGGCCGAGTGGTTAGAGTGGCGGACGGCTGTGAGAGAGTGCGTGTGGTTCAACTCCCGGTTGAGGCGGGTGCGAATTCTCATTTATTAATTATTTATTATTTTATTTTATTTTTTTTATTTATTTTATTCTAATAATATTCGGGCGGCGATTCCACACCGTTAAAATTTTTATTACGGTATAATATGATAATCCATGGCCTTATACAGTCAGCACCTGACTGTAGCGTTAGTATTTTTGTTGTTGAATATGGGTATTCCAACAATTTTAATATCGATGAGAGTTTTTAAATGTTCTTTGTATTGCTTCCACTCTTTTGGGGGGGTTTTTAAACTTGTTTGGTCAATTCTTGCATGAAGATCTTTGCCTTTATCACAACCGGCGTGAATAATCCTAGTGGGTCGAATATTTTAAAAATTTCCGAAACCACATCTCGCCTCGTTATGATCTCCTTTGTATGAATTTGAGTTGTGCAGCATAATTTATCTAACCGTGGATTCCAAGTAATTCCCAGTGTTTTAATGCTGCATTCCTCATAGGCAGCATCTTCTAAATGGACGTTGGGCGTAATGTCATCCTTAGGCAAACCTTGTAGAAGTTGACAATCATTTGCACACCATTTCCTCAGTTTGAATCCAGATTTTGAGAGTATTTTGTTGAGTTCACTTTGCTTATGGAGAGCTTCAGGAATTGTCTCTGCTCCTGTGATACAATCGTCCACGTAAAAATTTTTTTAGAGTTTCCGATCCTAGTGGATATTCTCGAATTGTCTTTGTTGCCAAATGTTGCAAACATTTTGTTGCTAAATATGGAGCTGCTTTAGTGCCATACGTCACTGTTTTTAGACGAATAATATTTAATTTCTTCAGATGGGTCTGCTCTCCATATTATCATTTGCAGATGCTGATCCTCGGGGTTTATCCATATTCGTTGTCGATACATTTTTTCTATATCGGCTGTAAACACATATTTGTGTGTTCTGAACCTTAATAGTATAGCGAATAGCGTACTCTGAACTCTTGGTCCTTTGTGTAGAATATCATTTAATGATTTTCCAGAGGAGGTTACTGCTGATGCATCAAATACCACTCTTAATTTAGTAGTCTGACTATCAGGTTTGAGAACACAATGATGTGGTATGAAATAGTGCATTTTTGGTATACACTTGACCGGAACTTGCTTCATGTGCCCGAGAACTTCATATTCCTTCATAAAATGAGTGTATCCTTGTTTTAGTGTTGGATCTCTTTGAAGACGTTTCTCCAGGGATTGAAATCTTCGTAACGCTATGTTATGAGACTCCTCCAACGCTGATGCCTCTTCCACATATGGTAATCGAACAATTAATCTGTTGTCCTTTGCCACTTGTAGATTTTGGTCGAATTGCCGTTCACATTCCTTGTCCATCGGTGAATAGCAGGGTAATTTTGTTTGAAGGTTATCCAGTTCCCTAAAAATTTGGCTAATTGTTCATCAACCTTCTCTTCTTCAGTGAGCGTGGCACATGTTGATGGCGATGATGATGCCTTATTGTAAATTTTTCCCGCGATGATCCATCCAAGTCTGGTATTTTGCAGCTTGGGTAATCCTCCTTTTAGAGGCACTTGTCCTTTCTTAAGGATTTCGAAGTAGTGCTCGGCCCCTAAAATGACATCAATCTTTCCTGGTTTTCCAAAATATGGATCGCCAAGATAATGTTCTGTGGTAACTTCCACTTTTCAGCGCAAATGTTCCTTGTTGGTTGGTCATTGACAAGATTAGGCAATACCAATGGTTCCAGTCTAGAGCTAAAATATCCACAACTTGATTTTAGCATAACATTTATGCGTGCAATGGAAGTGTGGGTTTTCCCCCCCCTGCCCATTGATTTTTAGGCCATGGATTTTAAAAAAATTCATGGACTATTGTGTTTGTCGGAACGGAATTGTGCGTAACAGGCAGAAGGAGGCATCTCCGACCCCATAAACTATATATATTCTGAATCAGTATCAGTAGCCGAGTCGATTGAGCCATATCTGTCTGTCCGTCTGACCGTCTGTCTGTCTGTATGAACACCTGGATCTGTGTATAAGAGCTAGAGTCATCAAATTTTGCGACAACATACGAATATATTGCAGTGTCTCAAAGTTTTTTTAAAATTTGGACACGCCCCTTCCCGCCTCCGTAAATCAGTAATAACTATTTAAAAACTACAATATTAGCTCAACAACCAAAGTTGTATATCTTACATGACAAATACTTTGCCACGGGCGTTATGTGAAAATTTCATTTAAATCGGACTATTAATAAGTGAGATATGATACGAATTAAACTCACTTTGAACATACATTTATGCTTAAGCAGACCTAATTTACGCAAGCATACCGAAGTTCAAATCTAGACACACATCATTTTAAACTTTTTATTTGCATTGTATGGTAACAAAATTGGTTGACAATGCAGCTTTGTCGATAGGCCAAGGAGTGAGGCAATGGCCGAGTGGTTAGAGTGGCGGACGGCCGTGAGAGAGTGCGTGTGTTCGACTCCCGGTTGAGGCGGGTGCGAATTTTCATTTATTAATTATTTATTATTTTATTTTATTTATTTTATTCTAATAATATTCGGGCGGCGATTCCATACCGCGTCAGACACACAGCATTTTAAACTTTTTATTTGCATTGTATGGTAACAAAATTGTTTGACAATGCAGCTTTGCCGATGGGTCAAGAAGTGAGGCAATGGCCGAGTGGTTAGAGTGGCAGACGGCTGTGAGAGAGTGCGTGTGTTCAACTCCCGGTTGAGGCGGGTGCGAATTTTCATTTATTAATTATTTATTATATTATTTTATTTTTTTTATTTATTTTATTCTAATAATATTCGGGCGGCGATTCCATACCGTTAAAATTTTTATTACGGTATAATATGATAATCCATGGCCTTATACAGTCAGCACCTGACTGTAGCGTTAGTATTTTTAGGCCATGGATTTTAAAAAATTCATGGACTATTGTGTTTGTCGGAACGGAATTGTGCGTAACAGGCAGAAGGAGGCATCTCCGACCCCATAAACTATATATATTCTGAATCAGTATCAGTAGCCGAGTCGATTGAGCCATGTCTGTCTGTCCGTCTGTCCGTCTGTCTGTCTGTATGAACACCTGGATCTCAGAAAGTATAAGAGCTAGAGTCATAAAATTTTGCGACAACATACGTATATATTGCAGTGTCTCAAAGTTTTTTTAAAATTTGGACACGCCCCTTCCCGCCTCCGTAAATCAGTAATAACTATTTAAAAACTACAATATTAGCTCAACAACCAAAGTTGTATATCTTACATGACAAATACTTTGCCACGGGCGTTATGTGAAAATTTCATTTAAATCGGACTATTAATAAGTGAGATATGATACGAATTAAACTCACTTTGAACATACATTTATACTTAAGCAGACCTAATTTACGCAAGCATACCGAAGTTCAAATCTAGACACACATCATTTTAAACTTTTTATTTGCATTGTATGGTAACAAAATTGGTTGACAATGCAGCTTTGCCGATGGCTCAAGGAGTGTGGCAATGGCCGAGTGGTTAGAGTGGCGGACGGCTGTGAGAGAGTGCGTGTGTTCAACTCCCGGTTGAGGCGGGTGCGAATTTTCATTTATTAATTACTTACTATTTTATTTTATTTTTTTTATTTATTTTATCCTAATAATATTCTGGCGGCGATTCCATACCGCGTCAGACACACAGCATTTTAAACTTTTTATTTGCATTCTATGGTAACAAAATTGGTTGACAATGCAGCTTTGCCAATGGGCCAAGGAGTGAGGCAATGGCCGAGTGGTTAGAGTGGCGGACGGCTGTGAGAGAGTGCGTGTGTGTTCAACTCCCGGTTGAGGCGGGTGCGAATTTTCATTTATGAATTGTTTATTATTTTATTTTATTTTTTTTATTTATTTTATTCTAATAATATTCGGGCGGCGATTCCATACCGTTAAAATTTTTATTACGGTATAATATGATAATCCATGGCCTTATACAGTCAGCACCTGACTGTAGCGTTAGTATTTTTAATGTGGAGTGTGTCGTTTTTAGCCCTAATATTTTGATAGCTCGCTCTGAGATGGCATTTATTTGAGATCCTGAGTCTAGGAGTGCTCTAAATTCGGCTTCTTCCCCATTGTTGCCCTTAATAATAATCCGGGCAGTGGCTAGCAGTATATAATTTGACTGCTTTCCACTTGCGATTGCAGCAGTTGTATTTTCTGCCTTAACCTCTAAGTGTAATATGGTATTATGCCTTTTATTACACTTGAAGCAATCCTTTTTAGGGCAGAACTGTGCAGTGTGCTCTGGTTTGAAACACTTTACGCAGAGTTTCTGTTTCTGTACCCAATTTAAACGCTTTGATGCTGTCCTTTTTAAAAAATCATTGAATTAAAAAATACTATGATTGGGCTTTTTACAGAAATAGCATACAAAGTTTTGCTCAGCACCTGCTGAGGCACATGTATTTTGCTTAATTTTTGATTTATCAGCGTTAATAGCTTCCAGTGTCAGGAACCGTTGCTCCATGAAAACTAAGAACTCAATGATTGACTGTGTTTGTTTTGTGTTTTGTATAGACTGTTCATACAACACGTGATTTTGGCGATCTAACTTCTTCGTCAAAATACAAAGAAAAAGTGGATTTGTCTCTATACCAATGTTATTGAGTGCTGATAATGTTTCTTTTATGTTATCATGCATTCCTTTAATTGAGTTGGCATCATTACTAGTCGTTGTTGGTTGATCTAGTAATTTTTGAATCAACACGGTACTGAGTACTCTTTATACCCTTCGACCATTGAAAATGGTCAAAAAAAGGGTATACTAACTTTGTGCAAATGTATGTAACAGGCAGAAGGAGGCGTCGGAGACCCCATAAAGTATATATATTCTTGGTCAGGATCACAAGCCGAGTCGATTGAGCCATATCTGTCTGTCTGTCCGTCTGTCCATCTGTCTGTGTGAACGCACAGATCTCAGCTATTATAAAAGCTAGAGTTACCAAATTTGACAGGAAGACTCCTGTGTACTATAAGCTGATCAAGTTTATTTCAAATGTTAGGTGCCACGCCCACCGCCCCCGCAAATCAATAATTTAATTTTTGAACTTAATTTGTAAGCGCTGTATAAAAGATACAACTTTCTGACCTTAACATATACTAAGCTCATTAAAATATCTACGTATTACGTACTACGTGCATAAAACCAAGTGCTTGTATCATCTAACAAGGGAGGCATCTGTCGGCAATAACTTAATAAATGCATGTGCATATGTGTATGTGTACATACATAGCAACGTAGGTCGAAGGGTATCCCACTGTCGCGTGCAGCGCGACTGTGGCTTTTTTATATTTTTTTCACTTGTCGGCAGTAGACAGATCCTTTTAACTTCGCCATTGTTGGTCTTCTTAGTGACTTCTCGGACTTTATTATCCTGTCCCTTGGTAGTGTTCACGATTCGTCCCATTAGCCATCTGGCTGGGGCCTTGTTTTCATTTTTAATGAAAGCTAATTGACCATCTTTCGAGTTTGACTTTTCATCAGTTTGACGTCAGCAATCGATGTTTGTCCTTGCAGTAGCGGTTTGCTATTGTCTTGAAGACATCTGGTGGCTAAGAATGGTTCTGCTGATGTTCCATACGTTACTGTAGTCAGCATAAACTCTTTCACTTCACTTTTAGGGTTATCTCTCCAATGAATATATTGATATTCTTGGTCTTCTTTGACTATTTTGATTTGGCGATACATTTTCTCGATGTGACCTGTCATCCACATGTTACCATTGCTGCCATTTTAACGAGATATCGAGAATGTCCTATTGTATTCTAGGACCGACGAGCATCATATCGTTAAGGCTCAATCCATTGGAGGTTTTTGCGGAGGCGTCAAACACTACCCTAATTTTGGTTGTTGGACTGTTCGGTCTAATGACTGCCTGATGTGGCAAGTAGTATTTTCCTCTACCACTTATTTTAACTGGCCCCAGTCTTAAGGACTCTTCCACAAAAGCACTATATTCG
Organism: Zaprionus lachaisei; assembly: GCA_018901815.1. Lineage (NCBI taxonomy): Eukaryota > Metazoa > Arthropoda > Insecta > Diptera > Drosophilidae > Zaprionus > Zaprionus lachaisei. Next base: position 278,814 of record JAEIFI010000663.1, read on the forward strand.
CTGAAGATTTGAGGATTCCTCTTCAAACGTTTCTCCATTTGAAGGAGCCTAGCCATGGATTGTTTTCTAGAGTCTCCGAGTTCACACTCGAAATAGTTTGGAGACTACACGCAGACCTTCGTCATCCCATGTAGTGGTTTTACGGAAGTATTCTTCGCTTTCTAGGTCTTCTTCTCGTTCATTGGTATTGCCTTCCAATTCCCAGAAGCGCTCGAGATCGTCCAACCGTATTGTTGTAGCTGCGCTGATCACCTTGTTATTGCACTATCTGGAAATGCTCCCAGAGATTATCCATCCAAGTTTGGTATTCTTACACAAGGTCTGATTAACTTGTTTAATCTTCTCCAGCATGATCGACGGCAGCAGGTAAACTCCAATTATTAGATCGATCCTGCTGGGCTCGTTGAAGTGTGGATCGGCTAGCTCGCGGCCCTTCCAGTCCTTGGCAATGTTTATATTTATTTCCTTGCTAGGTAGCGCTCTTCGCAGCTTTGGGTGTAACAAGGCTTGCGTTGTCGTTTGAAAACTACTTGCAAACCTTATTCCCAGTCTCACACTACTTTTTACGATGTCGACACTTTCTGAAATCCCCTGGACTTTTACGTTGCTTTTCATCCTCCAAAGTTTCAGAAGTTGTACTGCTTCCTCTGATATCACAGTTTTTTGCGAGTCTCCATCAATAAGGGCTCTCAACTGCTCATCAATTCCAGTTTTATTAGGCCATGGATTTTAAAAAAATTCATGGTCTATTGTGTTTGTCGGAACGGAATTGTGCGTAACAGGCAGAAGGAGGCATCTCCGAACCCATAAACTATATATATTCTGAATCAGTATCAGTAGCCGAGTCGATTGAGCCATGTCTGTCTGTCCGTCTGACCGTCTGTCCGTCTGTCTGTCTGTCCGTCTGTCTGTCTGTATGAACACCTGGATCTCAGAAAGTATAAGAGCTAGAGTCATCAAATTTTGCGACAACATACGTATATATTGCAGTGTCTCAAATTTTTTTTAACATTTGGACACGCCCCTTTCCGCATCCGTACAAATTGTACAAATTGTTAAAAGAACACGCACAAAACAAACAATTTATTTATAGAAACACATACATACATAGTAAAAACCTGTAGATTGATTATCCATTTCAAATTTTATTATTTTGCGATCTGCTTATGAAAATTAAGAACTTTGAAAGTTTAGCTCAATATTGTGCCCAATGCAGCCACGTAGCGTTTGTTTGCAATAGCTGACTTTAACAGCTGTTATATTACGGGCTGTAACATAACAGTTTGAATGTTTCCAATGTATTAATACTAAAATACTGCAAATTTGCAAACTTGTGAAAAACACATTATTGTAAAAAAAAACTTGTTGAATTCCCCATAGTGCACTGTTGAAATAAAATTAAGCTTTGCTAGTGTATGAAAAAGTCGTGAAGTGGCAGCGTGGAATGCGCCTACGACTAATGGCAGATAACACAGAGTTCGAATTTCACCGCGATCGGTCGGGGATGGTTAAAGAAAGGCATTTTATTGGTTTTTCTTTTTTTCATAAAATAATTAAAATGTTTAATAAATATAAATATTAATTTAGGGGTAGATGTTTTGATAAGACGGCTCTCAAAAACATTCCTGATGTGCACATGGTTGCCCCGAAGTAGACAATCGAATGGGCGGATAATTGGCACAAAAAAATTTACGTATAAAAAACAATTATTTTTATTAAATGTTGATGAAAAGAAACAAACTGAAATCACATTTTTAAGCCTATGCTGTGGGCTCTTAAATAAGAAAGAAAAATTTCAAATTAACATAAAATTTCAAAAGATATTTTCAAAATATTCAAAAAAACTCAAAAGTTGCCTGCTCATATAATTGGCACAGATTCATTTAAATTGTTATAAGATTAAAACTATTATTATTTTGAATTGATAATTTGTTCTTGGTATTAGTACTTGGTACTGTAACCATTATTTCGGAGTACTGCTTCACATCTGCTGCTCATACTCTCCACCAGCTTTTGCCACCGATCCTTGGGGATAGAATTCCAGGCTTCTTGAACACCCCCGGCAAACTGGCCGACCAGCTAATATTAATATTACTGACACCGTAGCAAAAGTAGCTCTACAAGACCTTTTAGATTATACCATAGCTAGAATAGTAGCTTGTCAAAGAGTAGCTTGTCTAAACGACATTTCTCCGCCGAACTAACTGTAGTATTTACTGTAGTAAATAAAAAACAACTAATAAGATCATATATAGGTTTGGTAACCGAAAATAGCATTCCCTTCAATGTTTTAAATTCACAAAATATGAGAAACATACTTGATCCAATTTGTGAAGGTCTAAAAATAGCTGAAGGGAAAATTATGAAATTAAACGCAGTAAACTGTAAAAATACATTGGAAATAGTGGCAAATAATATAATAACACATATAACAGCTGAACTTAAAAACACGTTATTAATAAAAAAGTACAAGAAGTACGCTATAAGTAATTTCCAAAAAAATTAGTCATTCGTAATTAAATACAAGTCGCGGCTACTGAATGAATTTGTCGCCTCATGCGTCTGTCGCCTTATGCTGCTCGGCAGCAAAAATCAGAAGTAGCAAAAAGTCGAAAGCACCGACTTACGCTGCTGCGACTGTTGATCAGCAGCAATACCAACGAAAATCAAAAGCAGCAAACAGTCGAAGGCGCCGACTTATGCTGCTGCGTCTGTTGACAACTTCCGAAAGTCGTCGGTAGCTGCAGCAGCGACTTACGTCTACGATCAAAAGCAACAGCAAAGCAGAAATCGAAAAAACGAAAAACGGCGACTGCTGCTGATTTTTGATATTCGTCGCTGCGTGATTTTTACTTATGCTTTGACTGCGACTTCTGATTTTTCAGAAGCAGAAGCAGAAGCAAAATCATGTGAAATGAAACTTGCGGCAGTTTTTTAAACGCTGCTTTTTATTAAGCATCAGCAACCAGCCACTCTCGTTAGAGTCAAAATCAGAAGAATACACCGCGTCTTTCACTTTAGGTGTTACCGAATAACTTGATAACTATAATGCCATTTTTGGTATTTTATAAAATATAAATTTGGGGATATTTTAGCTTCATATTTCAGCACGCCCCTCAAAAATTGCGTTGTATGTTTAAGTTTAAAATCAAAATCAAAATTGAAAATTGAAAATACATAAATTGTCTTATTCTAATGTGGCTTGGTACTGTGCTTCCTTCACTGCTTTCGTTCATTTGGTATACATCACAGTAATCCAGCATTTGCTTCTAGGATTGGGAAAAGCCATAAAACCCAATAAGATCACTCTTATAATTAAATAATGTAATAGCTACAAACAAAATATTTCATATTTCTTCATGAGAAATAAAATTAAAAGACTGTCTTCAAAAGTCATAAAATTAGTTACAACTATATTATTATTAGTCATTTGGGTTGTTCTTCAGATAGTCCCATTTTACTTCGCAAGTCAAGAAAACGTGCCGCTGGTAAGGGCTTGGTGAATATATCTGCAAGTTGGTTTTCTGTGGATATATACTCAATACAAATAATATTAAACATTTTAAAAATAAAACCAGTTGTACTTTTCCTGTCTATCTCGTCTCCCTCCCCCAGTCAGAGTCCCTGTGAATATATTTTCATAATTTAGATTTTTTCTGAAAACGAACTTTATACCGACATTCCCTTTTAAATATCTAAGAATTGTTTTTAAGCATATCCATAATTCTGCATTATTTTGATTCATATATCGACTTAAAATATTTACATCAGTAGCTAAGTCTGGCCGCTTACAAAACATTTAATACATCAGACAACCGACTAGATTTCTACATGGTGCGTCATATCTCTCATCTGAATTTAACAACTCATAATTCAGCTTGCTTGCTAGGGGTGTGCTCACTGATTTGCAATCATCCATTTTGAATTTATTCAAAATCTTTAAAAATATATGCAGACTGATTTAAGAGTATTTTATCATTGCACATATCTATCTAATCGCATTCCAATGAAATATTGTATTTCATTTTGTTTATGTCTGCTTTTGCTATAGTCAGATTTTCTACATACAGAAGCAAATATATGTTCTTCCTAAACATCGGCTTTATCTAGTATAATATATTAATACATCAAACAACGAATTAACAAAATCACATTCCTTTAGTGCTTGCTCAAACACCTCGAACCAGCACCTAGCTGCTTGCTTAAGGCCGTAAATTGCTTTGTTCAATTTACATACAGTACCACCAACATATGACACACCTTGATGAACTTTCATATAAATTTCCTCTTTTAACTTTCCATTTAGAGAGGCACTTTTTACATCCATGTGATGTATTT